>JADRCD010228144.1:1614-43518 GCA_019843815.1 Montemys delectorum | reverse complement strand
CTCAGGCTGGAGAGATGGCTCAGCAGTTAAGAGCACTGACTGCTCTTCCAGAGTTCCTGAGTTCAATTCCCAGCAATCACATGGTGGTTCACAACCGTCTGTAATGGGATCTGATGCCCTCTTCTGGTGCGTCTTCTTATGACAGCTACAGTGTACTCATGTAAATAAAATATATAAATCTTAAAAAAAAATGTTACATCTACTCTAATACACAGGTGAGGTTTGAAGCTCTCAAGGATCTGTTTCTAGAACCTGGGTGGAAAAAAACTTTAGGAGGAAAATCTTGAAGGCAGGAATATAGTAATGCTCCACAGTAGCCATGATACCATCTCAATAAAGCTTTCAAAATGCTTTGCTTTGAGTGGCGCTGTTGTTTACCATGTGCCAAATCAAGTCAAAACAAAGCCACAGCAGCCACAACAACAATCCATTGCTCAGGATATTCAAAACAAATCGATGTCTTGATTATTAAATTCCAATGTCAAAACTTGGTAAATCTCATATTAACCATGGTGATATCAAGTACCCCAATGGCTGAGACCCACAGGGATGACCAAGCCTTCTTCTGGACCAAGTACAGATGTTAGGAATGATCAACTTTTAGCTAAATCCAGTGTATGCAGAAAGTAGCCACCAGAGTTTCTCCTCCCTGGCATTTATAGCTTGGGACTTCCCCTTATAGACACGTCCTACCCAGATTGGCCAAGACAGTTTCCTCATTCATCCATATAAAATGAACCAAACTTCTCCATTCAGATGTATTAAAAATAAATAATTAAGTAAATAGATAGATAGATAGATAGATAGATAGATAGATAGATAGATAGATAGATGAAAGAGTTCCCTGGGCTGATGGGGCTGAGGAAGGCTACAGCTCCCATATCCCATATCCACTTCATGTTGAGAATATATTTCAACACCAGGAGCCTCATTGCTAATATGTGATGAGACAATGCGTATTATCTACAAGACACAAAAGGGGAAAATATCTTCTCACCTTGGCAGGGTCAAAAGGTTCATGCAGCTGCAGACATCAGCTTATATTGTTTTGCCAAGAATGTATCAACCCTGAGAAGGTTCCAAAGAGTAGAATTTTAACAAGAAAGATGAAATAGGAACTTAGCAAGAAAGCAGCCTTGAGGGCATATGTCTGGAAATCTACTAACACTGGAAATCTGCTTCTAAAGGGAACTCTTCACTTATATACCAGAGTGGATGAAAGTAATTTTCAAAAAATATTTTAAACTTTTAATTTTATTTACATGTATGGGTGTTTGCCTGCGTGTGTGTCTATGCACCACATGCCTGCCTGATGTCCACAGAGGTCAGAAGAACACATCAGATCCCACATGGGGGTTAAAGATGGCTATAAGTTACCATGTGGCTACTAGAAATTGATCCCTGTTCTGTTGAAAGACCAGCTAGTCTTTTAGCTGCTGAGACATCACCCTAACCCAAGTAAAAGTGATTTTTACAAGTCAGAATCTCTCAAAATGTGAGCACAAGAAAAAGTGCTTCAGCATGCAGCAGCCTCCAAGTATCCAGCTCTGGGTCCTGATGCTGTCTGAACATCCCGCAGACACACATCTTCTTCCCATTACTTCTCTGGGCTTCAAGCGGATGCAAATCTGACCATCTGTATGGTGTACAATAATTTTGCAAACCAGCTTCACTTGATATTGCAGGTACAAGCAGCAAAGTGCTAACAGCCATGCAGGCTTGACTGACCAGACAGGAAGCCTCCAGAAGGGCCATTTCCTCCCACTGGGGATTCTTTAATTAAACAAGTGTCAAGGGAGTTTAATGGATCATGTGCTGACAGAATCAGCTAAGCGGGCAATTCTTTTCTTGATGTCTCTGATCCTAAGAGAATAGAGAATGTTGAATGTTTATGGACTTGGGTGAAAATATTAGGGTACAGGGCTGGAAAAGCTGCATTCTGTAAGAGCATAGTGCTATTTAGGAGTTGAGATCTTAAACCAATGTATACTTCAGTTCCTGAGCAAGATTCCCCTCACAAAGTTCATGTCCATATTCATAGAGTGATTGAGTTTTGGCTTCCTGGAGTGATAAGAGGCTGACACTGAACTCTAGAAGTGATGTTTTATAAGTATGGATGAAGGGATGTGTTTCATGTAAGGGTTGAGAACAAAGGCTTATATCGCAGAGCACCTGACTCTGCCCAAATGTAATTTTAGGGACATCACCTCAAAGCTTTCTCCATATACAGAATTTAACTGTTGATTCTATAGTACTTCTTCATTAGATGTTAGTAATCTCTACAAAATAGCTCAAAATAGAAAGTCCAAATAAATACCAGCTAACTGTGAATCATGCTGTCAAGTTCATATCCTGTATTCACCAACTATCCTTTGGATATTTGACATTGGACAAGTTGTTTAGTATCTCTAAATATCAGTATTTACAACAGTAAAAAGGGTATCTGAACTAACTCAGAGATGGCTACCAGGACATTGCCTGTCATTAGTGACCACTTAACAAAAGATGACTGTCATCTTGGGAGCTGACACAATGACCCTTGGAAATGAAATACTTGCTTCAGGGGTGCTGTCTTAGATTAGGTTTCATTGCTGTGAAGAGACACCATGGCCAAGATAATTCTTATAAAGGAAAACATTTAATTGGGTCTGGCTTGCAGTTTCAGAGGTTCCATCCATTATTATCATGGTGATAATCATGGCATCATGCAGGCAGACATGGTGCTGAAAGAGCTGAGAGTTCTACATCTTAATCCACTGAGTGGAGCTTGAGCATAGAAACCTTAAAGCCCACCCCCACAGTGATACACTTCCTCCAACAAGGCCACAGATTCTCCAGCAAGGCAACACCCCTAATGGTGCCACTCACTAGTGGGCCAAGCATATTCAAACCACCATAGGTGCTTCATACAAGTGAACTAAGTAAGACCAGTCTGTCCAGTCATTACAGCAACCATTCTCAAAACAATGTAAACATTTTGTGTAATGCATGGAATGATTCTACTACACAAGGGACAGGGGTAGAGTGAGAAGATGGTGGGCTCTTTGTGAAGATGAATACAGTAAAAAATGAACCCATCACTGTAGAGTGCTTAATGGGGGAATTGGATAAATGGGCACTGAAATCCATTTTCCTGTTATGTGAGACCTCTACGACCATGCTTTTCTTAGATGTAATTGGTATGACCTATCAAGGGATGATGCCAATCTTCTGGGCACCTCTTCAGATGGGGCTGTGTGTAGATGCAACTAGCCCACTGAGCATGCATTCACAGGCATGGAAAGTTTCCTTCTGATGTGAGTCCCCATATGTTTACAATAAATTCTGACCTCAATTCTGCATAACATTGCTGATAGAAAAACACAGTTACTAGGTAAATCTTTGAGGCACTAATAGCAGTTCCTGGATCCCAACATTAATTTGCTGGTCTCTGCCACCTTCTATAAAGTAAAGATCCTGTTCCTTGGCATTTCTGATAGAGAAATCTTCAAAGAAGAAGTTGGTTAAAAATGAGCATTTTTAGTAAAAAACAAAACAAAACAAAACTAACCAACCAACCAACAACAACAACAACAACAACAAAAAAAGCCCTTGTTGTTCCTCTGTCACTGCCGAAGACAGGAAGATGCAGAGTAAATTTAGTAGCTTCAATTGTAGCTGACTTTGGAAGGAATAATGTGCTCTGGTCTCTTTAGATGCATATTGCATAGGGAGCTGGCACTAGGGCTGTGATTTTGCAGATTGCAACCTGATCAGACTTCCAAACACAGGCTACTCAGCCTTCAAACAGGGAGAGGCAAGGCCTTGCATCCTGGTGGCCTTTATGGACTTCCCAGTTCATTTTTGTAATGTATGTGGGAGTTTTCTATTTCCCTAATTTTCTTGTCATTCTTGATGCCCAGACAGGTATGAAAGAGCCCAGTTAAATGACAAGCAAGCCTGGCTGCTGCCTTCACTGCAGAGGGAGATTCTGGCATACAAAAACAGTCTCTCATCCCTGTGTCATCAGCAGACACAGTGGCAGCTGCAATGACAACAGAGGAAACCACAGCTGGAAGCCTGTCTTCCAGAAGTCAGTTTCCTGGAAGTCACAAGTCGGTAGGGAGAGATTCCAGTCCCCAAGTGCAGTGACTGAGGGGACACTGAACAAAAGCACACACCCTCTACAGTTGTTTGCAGAGTGGGCTTTTGATGATCCCAGCAATGGAACTCAGAAAGAGCACCACATGTGTTCAATTAATATCAACATTAAATAAAAAAGTTTCTATTTCTAGTTCATTTATAAATCTTCTTACTAAGTATTTACTTAGCATCTGGTATGGACCAGGCACTGTCTAAGTGGATCTAGAAATTACAGAAATCAAACAGAACAAAACAAAACAAAGCAAAAAAAAAAAAATCAGCTGGTTGTGGGAGCATAACCTTGTACACTTGAGGCAAGAAGATTGCAAGTTCAAGGCCTACCTAATCTGTAGACCAAGTTCAAGATCAGCCTGAGCAACTTAATGAGACAAGGTTCTGAAATAAACAAACAAACAAAAAAAACAGAACAAAAGTAGTATGGATGCATCTCAATGGTTGGGTGCGTACTTAGCAGTGTGTGGCCCCACATTTAATCCCCAATACCACCTAAATCACAAATTTTATAGACTGTAATAGGCAATGATGAATTAATCATACTAATCATGTAATATTCCACTATTGGTTAGTGAGGAAAAGGAGAATGTTAGTGTAATGTAAAGTAT
Source organism: Montemys delectorum (assembly GCA_019843815.1). Taxonomy (NCBI): domain Eukaryota; kingdom Metazoa; phylum Chordata; class Mammalia; order Rodentia; family Muridae; genus Montemys; species Montemys delectorum. The sequence goes on along the minus strand of JADRCD010228144.1, from coordinate 38,773 downwards.
AGGCATTTGACATTTGGAAGGCAACAGAAGGTTACTCAAGGAAACAGAGACTCCAGTAGAAATCTAAAGTACAGGGGGAAAGAGGAGAATTGTGGGCAGAGGGAGACACACTATGGGATCCTTAGTGACTATCTTAAACCCTGCCCATACTGTGTGTCTGTGTGTGTGTTGGATTTATACACACATATACACACTTTACATGCAATACCAGGAAAGTCAATATCATACCTGAGATAGTGGTAAGTGACAGGTGGGTGGATTGCATAGGCAAAGTGGAACACAGGACAATGAGAGTACTCATGTCCCAAGTGTGACCTGGAATCTTCCGTGTGATGCTTTAGAATGCAGCTGACTGTGTGTAACTAAATGCTTGCAAAGAAAGCCTCAGATTAAGAGAACTATTGTACGTGCCCAAGCTATGTGAGACCGTCGCATTTGAGAAGTTGAAGGCAATATGAAGCAGATTGGGCAGCCTGGCTGGCAGAGCAGGTCTGGATCCTTCCAGTCTCATAAGCCGTTTTAATTATATTGTTTGCTCTGAGATTAACAAGAAGTCTTGAAATAGTTTTGGCTTTTAAAAATTGATAGTGCCACAAACCTCCAAGATATTTTCACACTCATATCCCACACAGCACAATTTCCAGGAAGCAGAGCTAGATCCTGGGTGTCCCCTCCAGGTGGTGCAGCTATGTTACTATGTACTCAGGGCATTCTCCAGTGTGACTCAGTGGGCATTTGGAAGCCTTGGAGGGCCTCGTTTATATCCTGTCAGGTCTCTGATCACAGACAGGCTGATTTTCTCTAACTAGAGTCTCAAAGGACATATTCAAAACAGAAAGTGTGTGAAAGTGGGCAGAATGGGTTAAGTGCCAGGTAGAAAAGTGATTCATCTCCACATTTTGGTGCTGATAAAGCTAACACTCCTTTCCTAGGAATGTTTGTGCGTGTGTATGTGTGTGTGTGTGTGTGTGTGTGTGTGTGTACGTGTGTGTGTGTGTGTGTGTGTGTGTGTGCGTGTGTAATAAAAAATAATCAAGCAAGAAGACCATTGGGATCCTACAACAGGTTACCTTATTTCTTTGGTACCATGGTGTCAGGCAAACATCAGATCTAGAAAAACAGAAATTTCATACCTTACACAGGCAGTAACCTATTGATTTTTCTTTCTTTTAAAAATGAAACAAGTCATACTCATTGTACAAAACGTAGGAAATCTGTACAATCAACCAAAAGCTTTAATTCTGCTAACAGCTATTTTTCTCCTCTTCCCTGGGAGTTTAAAATTTTAATACACCAGTATTGTTAAGAGATTAACATGTTCATCTTTCATACGGAATCCAGTTCCCGTTTACAATGGAAGTTGATCTGGAGGTGACTGGAGATGGAAGCTACAGCTTTCAATATGAGGGGATAGGTGTTTTTCTAGGCCTCTGCCCATAGCAGTCTTGGGTTCCAACCTTCTTTCTTTTTTTTAATTTATTTTCTTATTAGGTATTTTCTTTATTTACATTTCAAATGATATCCTCTTTCCCGGTTTCCCCTCTGGGAAAAAAAAAAAAAAATCCCTATTCCCTCCCCCCTCCTCCTGCTCACCAACCCATCCTCTTCTGCTTCCTGGCCCTAGTATTCCCCTGGAACATAGAACCTTCAGAGGACCAAGGGCCTCTCCTCGCATTGATGACTGACTAGGCCATCCTCTGCTACATATGCAGCTGGGGCAATGAGTCCCACCATGTGTACTCTTTGGTTGATGGTTTAGTCCCTAGGAGCTCTGAGGGCACTAGTTAGTTCATATTGTTGTTCCTCCTAAGGACACATGCTCCACTATGTTCATAGCAGCCTTATTTATAATAGCCAAAAGCTTGAAAGAACCCAGATGTCCCTCAACAGAGGAATGGATACAGAAAATGTGGTACATTTACACAATGGAGTACTACTAGGCTATTAAAAACAATGAATTTATGAAATTCTTAGGGAAATGGATGGATCTGGAGAATATCATCCTGAGTGAGGTAACCCAATCACAAAAGAACACACATGGTATACACTCACTGATAAGTGGATATTAGCCCAGAAGCTCGGAATACCCAAGATATAATCCACAAACCACAAGAAATTCAAGAAGAAGGAAGACCAAAGTGTGGATACTTTGTTCCTTCTTAAAAGAGGGAACAAAATACCCATGGAAGGAGTTGCAGAGACAAAGCATGGAGCAGAGACAGAAGGAAGGACAATCCAGAGACTGCCCCACCTGGGAATCTTTCCCATATTCAATCACCAAACCCAGACTCTATTGCGGATGCCTATAAGTGCTGGATGGCAGGAGCCTGATACAGCTGTCTCCTGAGAGGCTCTGCCAGTGTCCAACTAATACAGAAGTAGAGGCTCACAGCCATCCATTGGACTGAGCTCAGGGTCCCCAATGAAGGAGCTAGAGAAAGGACCCAAGGAGCTGAAGAGGTTTCCAACTTTCAATGGCATTACTTTCTTTCAAGCCGTCAGTGATTTTTAGAGGCAATCAGGATAAATGAAAAGGAACTCACAAGAGAAGGCAAGTCTATGGTCCTGGGGCAGTTGAAAATCAAGAACTCTCCAGACAGAAAGCAGCTGGGTTTTTTTATCTGCACCTCTGAGGATTAAAACAGCACAAATGGGTTTTCTTACAGTTGAGGAGGTCCCAGGTCCCTGATCCAGGCTTCTGCAGCACAGAGGAGTGAATCAGCCTCATGCTTTCCTCTTGTTTCTGGTAGGTTGGTACAGTCATTTACTGTGGTACCACCCAGTGTCTGCCTCCATTCTCACACAACATTCACTCTGTCCGAATCCTCTGTTTTAAAATCTCCCTTCCTTTCCTCTGATCAAGACACCAGTCATTGGCTTTATACTTGATCTAATACACTACACTGTCATTTCACTGTGAAGAACCTATTTGTAAATACAACCACACACACAACTATTAATTATATATTCTATGCTCTATATGTGTATGCATGTATATGTATGTATGAATATGCACGAAGACTATCCCCATTGTCCTGATGCATTGTGGAAATGTACTTTATTTCAGCAACATAACCTCACAGAAGGATGTCTCCCTTCAAATGACCCCTTCTCCAGATAGTTTCAAAGTGTTCATAAAGGCTAGAGAACTTATACAGTCATTTTACATTTTAGTTTGATTTTATGTGTATGCATGATATTTATGTGTACATGTTTATGATGTGAGTGTGGACAATGTGGGGCATTTGGAGACGCTCTTAACTGTTGGTTCACAGTCTCTTTGGGCTATCTGGACCAACAGGAGAGCTAGGATTGCACATGTGTGTTATAATCTGCAGCTTTACACAGGTTCTAGGGATCTCACATCTACATGGCAAGCACTTTTGATCTTCTGTGACCTCTTCCCAGCCCCTTCAAACTCAATTTATTCGTAAAGAGGTCTTTCCCACTCACTGCTAACAAGCAGAGAGGAAGAGTAGCTGGCATGTGTGCCTCTAGCCCAGGACATACAACAGAATAACACCACCTCACCACTGTAACAAAGTGGGACTCAGGATGAACCCGCATCAAAGGGTACTGGAGGCATAGCTTTAGAATACATTTATGCTGTCTGATTGGTCCATAGCAGAGACTTAAAGTCAACCTGGGGCCCCTTATGTCCCTTCTCCTTATAAACAGTGACATGTCAAAGGCAATGACTGTAATAAAATTCTTTAAATGGAGACTCTGTGGGTTCCTTTTTTTTCCCCAGCGGGAAACAGGAAAATGGCATCCTGTTGCCTGCAGCTGAGGTTTCATGGTTGTCTCTTCCCCATAAACTATTAATCGTTTTTTGTTAGATCACATAATTTATAGTATCTGTTCTGAATATATAATGTAATAGTGTATACTGGAGGGTAGTTAGTCTGTCTTCCAATAGGTTATGGAAAATGAAATAAATATCCAGATTAAATTACCATATGAGAGAGAGAAAAATGAAACAATTTGCTGACTTGCAAAAATATGTAATAGACATTGTAGAAATAATCTAAAATTTAAAACATCATTCATTCTTCTGTTCATTGAGGATGATCTCATTGCAAAAAGCAATTCATGAGAAAACTTTGTAGCAGTGTTGAACAAAATAATTATTTCTACATAAAAAGATCCGATAGATAATCTATATAAATACAGGTAGATTCATTTGGGAACTTACAAGGAACACTTGAATGTGACCAATTTATTTAAGTGTCTCTAATTTTGTGAATGAAGGGCTCATAAAACCCTTAAAATATATTAGCAGAAAGAAATAATTGTGGGGCTTTTGCTCTATCTATTATATTTGGTGATATGTTTTATCTTAAGAAAAACTTACTAGAGATTTATTTGTAAAAATCCATTTGTATCCTCATGGATGAGTTTTCTGTATTTGTAAAAAATACAGTTCCTATTTGTTTCCTGTTAAGAGCCTGTACTGAAATGAGTGCAATTTTTTTCACACTACCATCTGTTCCTTGCTGGTATGGATTATAAATCAATCACATTATTCTTGCTATTATTATTATCATATTTTTCATGGGTCCAAACCCCTTATTATTAAGCTTTTATCTTCCTGAGAAACTATCAAACTTCATCTGTGGGACTGAATCCAAGACCCTGTGGGAATCCCAAATAGAATTTTAATTTTCTCTGGGCATTGGGCACCATTTGTTGTTTATGCCTCTGAAATGGTATCATTTTCGTTGTGATAATAGGATTATGTTCATTGGGATGTGTGGCTTGTAGTAGTGTATGCTCACTTGTGTCCTGCAAAGCAAGGACTGTGGGATTAAAGGATGGATGTAGGGTGAGATTTATGATGTTAAGATGTTTTAGACACAAGTATGCTGTGTGTCAAAACCAAGAGGGAATCTGACTCGTGAAGTCAGAAGTGTGGGTCATGCCTATAAATGAACTATTTCATGGGATTTCTTTCTTTTTAAAACATTTACCTACACAAACTACTTAAAATGTATAATTTTCCCATTGTTCCAATATTTAGCTGCAATGCTCTCAAGTATAACATTGTCTGGATTATCAGTTTAACATGACATGTTAAGAGTTGTCTATCCCTAAGTATTTTGAAGTTCGAGATTATCCTGTTCTAAAGTACTGATAACAGCAGATAATTAAGATTCTTTAAGATGGAGCTCCAGGAGAAAAAAAATTAAATGTGGAATCCATCTAACTTTTTAATTTTCTTCCTAAATAGCAGGTTGATTTACAAAGGCTTGGTGATTTGCTGATGTTTCTCTGTGCTTATAAAAATCCACTCTAGCTCTAAATTTAGAAATGTGATTAAAATGTTTCTAAGTCCCCTCTGCCCCAACATACAGTCTTATTCAGGTTGTGAACAGAATAAAGGACTCATGAACTCCAGCCAGAGAATGTTACAGAGTCTTGATAAGCTTCGTAATGCTAATGCTGTTTTGATAGAGAAAACCACAACTCAAGCAAATAGCAGCCTCCACTTTCTGGTACAGGTGTGTAATAAGCACATGTAATTAAACCAAAGATACATAATGGTTTGTTGTTGGATACGCATTCACAGCCGCTGACTCTGCTCCTAATGTGTGCTTCATGAGTTAGGTAATTTTCTTCTGTCTCCACTTCTTGAACAGAATATTCCTCATGGGCTCATAGATGAAATGATCCTGTGCCTTTTACACAGCAGATTCCCACTGCTGCCTGTAATTTAGCGTCTCTGCCATCTCAGGATTACCTAAAGATGATTAAAAAGAGCATGTAAATTCACAAACAAGTCATTTTATTCTTCAACTTAAATAATTTAAAAATGCCCCCCAAAAGAAAAGTTATGAAAATGTAAGCCTTTCTCCGTGGTTCTCATCCCAGGGAAATATATCAACCTTGCATTTAATCACTGTTATGCATAAAATATGGCTTATGGCTCTGCTCTATATATCAAATAAACTTCTTTGTATATCAGGGATCTGAATCTTTTCAGTGTTGTAAAGCAAATGTGAAAAGCTAAAGCCGCTCTTTAAAAATCCATGCAGAAATAAGCAGCGATATTTCTGGCCATTTTAAATTCTCTATTTCCATCGGGAGATATTTTTAATGATTCAGCACACACATGTTGCCTTTTAAGAATGATGCATTAAGTAAAAATGGTACGTGGAATTCTTTATTTTAACCTCTTTAACTCTCTTCCTCCTAGTATGACTCTACGGTGTCGTTATTGTAGGAAATATGTTTTCATGTGTGTGAAGTGGAGAAGGCCTGTCTTCTAAGGGATATCAGCAGAACCTGTCTACTGAGGTTCATAACACAGAAGAAAATAGATAATGTACATTTGTTTTGTATTTCCTAGAGAGGGTGATATCTTAGACATGTATTGAACGATCGTCTTGGTAAAGATGGTCATGATAAGACCCAGGCTCAATAGCATTTTTCCATAAATTACTGTGCAGGAGCCATTAATCACTGGATTCGGTGCTGGGCATTACCTGCTTAATTCAGTGGGCTCTTATTTATATATCATTTTGAAGCATGCCATAGGAACAGAAATGAAAAGTTTGACTCTCTACATTGGCTGCACAGCTCACCTAGCTATACCTTGGGCAGGAACTGAACAATCAACTGCATCTACTTTTAAATCTTTGCTTGCCTCTAATTTTAGGCAAAGATTTTGTTTTGATTGAGTCTCTTTTATGAATGTAAAGAACTGGAACTCACTCCCTGGTGTCCTGGTTATGCTGACATGTTTTATTTTTGTCACTCATGAGTTAACTCCTCTTCAATTTTCCTTTTTTATGACCTTGAGTACAATTATAGCTGGGGAGGCAGGATGTCTTTGTCTAGTGTGTTTTGTTAATAGTAGCTGTGGGATGTGTCTTTTGAAAAGAGAAGTCATCACACTGAGCTCAGGTTTCTCCCCCCAGCCCATGAGAACCTACCTCTGTGGTCCTTAACTGCTGTTCTATTCCCCTTCCCAAAGCCAGGGGTGCACATTCACTCCTCACTTTCTTCTCTCAGAGACCTTCCACCCTATTCACTCTTCCTACATCCAGCTCCATCCTCTTTCCCGGCACCTCCCGGTACCCAGCCCTATCCTCTCTCTCTGCATTTTCTGTTGCCTTCTCTTTTCTGAAGGATGCCTCCCATAAAACACGCCTCATCTCTTACCAGTTTGAAAAATGTGCCCATACTCCACATCATCCTTCTCTTTTTCTCCCCTAGAATTTCCCTCACAGAGAGATCCTCCCATTTCATGTGTCAATCATTTGCCGACTGGAGGATATAACTTCAGCCTCTCCCATACTGAACTTTTCTTGCTTAGGTCCGTCTCTAACTCTCAGAGGCTACATTCAGTCCTCTTTTCTTGTGACATCTGTAAACTCCCTAAATAGCGGCCAAAAGGTTTTCCTTCTCTGTAGCCATAAGCTCACAGTCTCCAGTCTTCACCTCGCACCTCTGGTGGCTCTTGGCAGTTTTCTTTTTGTTTGTCATTTTCTCATTTTAGAGAAGGTCTGGCCAGGTAACTTGGCTGTCCTAGAATTCTTCCATATATAAACCAGATGACTTTGGACACACAGAGATCTGCCTGCCTCTGCTTGCCACAGGGCAGCACTTGGAGTGTGTCAACAGCTGAGGACTTAAATTTGGGAGCGGATGGTGCTTTGGGTGATGGACAGTCTTCTATGAACTTTAGTACACCGTGAACTCTGATGTGCAGCAGAACTATTCACTCTTGACCTTGTTTCCAGGGTTGAAAGAATAGCACTTGTAAAGGTAGGCCCAGTTTATGACTAGCAATTGATGTATCAGTCAATGACCATGGCAATTCTCATAAATGAAAACATTTAATTGGGGCTGGCTTACAGTTCAGAGGCATACATTATCAGGATGGCTAGAAGCATGACATCATGCAGGAAGACATGGTGCTAGGGAAGAGATGAGAGTTCTATAACTGGATTGGCAGGAAGTCGTAAGAGGGAGAGGGATACTGGGCCTGGCTTGAGCATTTTAACCCCCAAAACTGCCCCACTCTCCAGTGACACACTTTCTCCAACAAAGTCACACCTACTCCAACAAGGGCATACTTTCTAATCCCTGTCAAGTAGGGCCACTCCCTAGTATGGTTGCTAAGTATGGTTGCTAGGGAGTGGCCCTATTTGATAGGGATTAGGAAGTAGGTGATCAGATACAAAATTATCACAGAAAACTCAGTAGTCTTCCTGTCTGTGACACACCCTGAGAAATAGCATGGGAGAAGAGGCAGAAAGGAAGTAAGATTAGAGCAAAGTGGAGAGTGGTGAGGAATGCTGACCTCCAGGCAAGACATGGTGGTTACACTCTGGAACTCCCAGCTGCTGTGATTGCCCACACAGGATCTGCACATGATCAAGCCAATCAACAGTGTTGTGGACGAGGAAGGGGCTCATAGAGTCCTTCCTCCCTCCCTGAAGATCTATACCAAGTTAATAGTTGGCAGAGGAGGAAAAAACACTTTTTTTAGTGGTGGAGCCACTGGCATGATGTCATGGTTCTATAACAAACCCTTACCCACACTCCTGTGAGCAACCTTAATCATAAAATTATGTTGGGTCACAATAAATAAAGAGAAAAGAAAAGAAAAAATAGAAAAAAGATATAAATGTGGAAAAGAGACCAACTGAGAAGAGGAAAGGGATTAACAGATGGGAGGGAATGAGAAGTGACAAAAGATAAATGTGTTGAAATATAATATGAATATGTATAAAATATTCTAATCAATCCCATTGGTGTATATAGGTATTAAACTGCAGCACAGACAGTAAATTATTGTAGGATATTCAATACTCCATATTATGACCACACATGTATTAAAGAATGTAGAACTGCTTCTGCTTCCCCATACATATTTTAGATTTCTATATGTGTTACACGTGCCACTGATGGGAGCTAAATTTGGTCAGTGTTAATGTTTAAGAAACTAGGGCTTAGAGATCAAGAGGCAGAATACCATAAAGGGTTAAAGATCTTTAGCAAGTCTCTGGGCTGACTTCTCAGTCTCTGGAGGTGCTCATCTTGAATCCCCCAGACAGCTAATTTTTCTATGTCTTGGGCTCCTTGGGAGAATGGACCTGATGTCTCTCACTGTTCTACATAAAGAGCATGGGAAGGAGATGCCTGTGATGTGTCAGAATTCTCCATGTCTGGCTCTCTGCCACATTAGATGAATTTGAAATAGTTCACCCAGTTCTCTAAAGGATACTCTACTTAATTAAATTTAAGCAAGAATCTTAGCTATTTGAAGCTATTAAGAATAGGTCAATGAAGGATTAGTAGTAGTAGTAGTAGCAGTAGTTATTATTGTTTTGTTACAAAAAAGTACCACAGTTGCCATTGAGCAGACTAGCCATTCTTTACCAGAATAAGTCTGTTTCCATTTTCAGTTGTTTTGAATGACTAAGTGATTTAATTATATTAATCATTCTTGAAGAGAACTGTCTTCCAGTTCTGTGAGGCTGTGTGTATGTATGTACATGTATGTGTATGCAGATACAATGTGTGTGTGTGTGTGTGTGTGTGTGTGTGTGTGTGCCTGTGTGTGAATGTGATAGCTAGAAGGACAACATGGAGTGTCATTCCTCAGGTGACATCTACCTTATTTTGAGACATTATCTCTAATTGACCTGGAACTTACCAAATGGGTTTAGATGGCTGTCCAGAAAGCCCCAGAAAGTCCCTGAAAGCTGTTTTGTCTCCCTTCTCCAAGGCCTGAGTTACAAGTGTATATTACCATGCCTGGATTTGTTTGTTTGCTTGATTTCACATGGATCTGGTATTGAACTTAAATCCTTAGGGAATTGAAATTCTTAAACAAAGCATCTTCCCCACTGTCTTCTATTTCTTCAACCATCTTGACTATCATCCAAATTAATCTTCCAAATTAGTTACTTTTATCTTTTAAATAGATACATGCCATGAATGTGTAACATTATCTCTATCTCTCTATTTCTGTACATTCCATATTTTTTTGTATTACTCAATTATTCTAAACATTTTAGCAAATGCCCAAGAAAGCTCGAGGATGTGCAGGTTTGTGCTCAGAATAAGAACAATTGTATGTACTCTTAAGAGGGTCATGTTCTAGATCAAATTCTCATGTATGAACTGCAGGGATGTGAGAACAATTATGCATTTTTTCTCTTCCACTTAGTGATTCTCCACAGAGAGGAAGAGAGAGCTGTGAAGTACATTTGATAAAGTCTTATTAGACATTTCTAGTCCTGTGTTCTTTTTAAAATTGGTTCAAAATTATAGTCTCTTCTACTTTCAAAGTTTTCCTAGAATATTATAGTAGTGATAGGTGTATTTTGAGTGATAAATGCTTCCAAATCCCAGATTACAATTTAACAAGTGAGCACTAAGAATGTCCCATAGAGCTGTGTGACTTCTCCTAGGGGGACATAAACAAATGTCTGTTCACTCAGATAGGGCACTGAAGACAGACTAAAGAAGCAATTCTGGACAAAACTCACTGACTAAAGCAGTGATTTTATTAGATTATTAACAGAAATACTGGTGAGAGATCACTTCCAGGAGAGAGGATGACCTAAATCTAGCTGCTGCACCAAAACTCTCAAGGTTGTCACATGAGTGACAACTAACAAAAGTTGCATCCTGGGACTCTTACATCCCAGGACAACTTGCAAGTATCTTGGCCCTGGAAGACTTCTCGTCTCTAGAAGCTGTATACTTCTTTTGCAACCTTGGGGAGGGGCCTTGTGAGTCTTGTAATTTTCTGGAGCTTCCTGAACCTTCTAAGTTTCACTTACTTCCTGGGTCTTCTATGTTTTGCTTATTCCTTGAGTCTTAAGAGTTTAGAAGAAATAACCACACAATATATTTTTGGTCCCTGCGAAGAAATGTAGAAAAGATCTCTAAAAGATAAAAACTGAGTCCAAAATGTTGATTTGTCCATGTTACATAAATATGATTATAAAGACCAGAAATAAAATTCATACTAACTAATTATTATTTTTAAATTTTATTTATATGTATGGTCTTTTGACTATATGTATGTGCACCATGTTCATACCTGGTGTGCTCTTAGATCAGAAGAGGCTATAAGATACTCTGGAACTTGAATTACATATGGCTGTCATAAGGGTGCTGAGCATGGAACCCAGGTCCTATAAGAGCAGCCAGTGCTTTTAACTATTGAGCCATCTCTTCAACCACCATACTAGTTTTTAAATGAATATTTCTTCTACATCATTATAGAAATGTGTAGAATGTGCTATGTTTGAGAACAGGTTTCAACTCTGGTTGCCATCTCATAGCAGCCAAATGGTGAGACCAGGTTATCCACGCTCATGCCCTCAGCGCCTGTTCATCCGCGCCCCCACCACCAGGGCCAGCTTTACTGTGCTACCCAGGGAAGGTGCAGAGACTCCTCTCCTGAGTGCTTCAGCCAGTAAGGGCCAGGGCGAGCTCTGCACAGCCCTTGGATATCAATATGGTCAAGGTGGCAGCCGAAACCACGGATGTCCACATGGCCTTTGTTGGTAATATGAGCCATGGACATTAACATAGACCTCTGTTTCTGTGTGGCCATGGACCCAGACACGGCCCTTAGTTGCATCCAGGCTGGGCTTTCACTATGGCCTCAGGTGGCAGGGCAGGTTACTCACATCAGGCTATTCTGCTCCATACTTGCATCTCCAGTTCCCTCTCTCTTCATAGTGTTCAAACTGTTCTACTTTTCGTCCAATCTCTCCACCACATACTTGCACATTACAGTAGCTCCCACTGTGGGTGGGTCATGTGGCTGGAGGGCCTTTGGATGTCTCTTTAGCGGAAGAGCGTCGTGTCTCAGGTCGGGAAAAAAAAGAAATCATTTTTTTAAGATTTATTTATTTATTATATGTAAGTACACTGTAGCTGTCTTCAGACACACCAGAAGAGGGCATCAGATCTCATTACAGATAGTTGTGAGCCACCATGTGGTTGCTGGGATTTGAACTCAGGACCTTTGGAAGAGCAGTCAGTGCTCCCAACTGCTGAGCCATCTCTCCAGCCCTAAATTTATTATTTTTTATTTATTTATTATTATTTTTTTATTTTTTTATTTTTTGGTTTTTCAAGACAGGGTTTCTCTGTTTAGCCCTGGCTGTCCTGCAACTCACCCTGTAGACCAGGTTGCCCTCAAACTCAGAAATCTGCTTGTCTGCCTCCCAAATGCTGGGATTAAAGGCATGTACCACCATTGCCTGGCAGCAAAATTTTTAAATAAAAATAAATACTATCTCTCTTCTTTGCTCTAATTTAAAACTATCCTTCCATATACTCACAAGTGCAGGTAGACACATACATATATGTATACATTTACATGTATATACATATTTTCTATAGGTGTATTACCAGTATGTATGTATGTATGTATGCATGCATGCATTCATGTATATGTATACATATACACATTTGTGTGACTCACATGTGTTTTACATATATGACATGCATGTGTGTGTACATATACATTATTATAAGGGGGCTGGAGAGATGGCTCAGCAGTTGGGAGCACTGACTGCTCTTCCAGAGATCATGAGTTCAAATCCCAGCAACCACATGGTGGCTCACAACCATCTGTAATGAGATCTGATGTCCTCTTCTGGTGTGTCTGAAGACAGCTACAGCATACTTATATATAATAAATAAATAAATCTTTACAAAAAATATATTATTATAAGAGATTTTTTTTTAAAAAAAAATAGACCACAAAATGAAAATAGTAAGAAATTGCTAAAGAGGTGTCTCAGCAGTTAAAAGCTCTTGTCACACTCACATGGTACCTCATAAGCATCCATAACTTCAGTTTTAGGATATCTGATGCCCTCTTCTGACCTCTGACTGCACCAAGTGTGTACGCAGTACACACAGTGCACTTACACACATGGAGACAAAACACTTGTACACATAAGTAAAATAAATATTTTTTTAAAAAAGGAATAGCACTAAAGGTAAGTTCTTGATAATATAAAGAAAACATAACAAAAATTAACTTCAATTAGAAGGTACTATAAAAAAAATCAAAACCAAAAATAATTTCCTAAATTAGGCCAGAGAGAGAGAGAGAGAGAGAGAGAGAGAGAGAGAGAGAGAGAGAGAGCGACTTCATGGAAACTAGAGGAATCCAAGAAATCCAATCTATGTCTTAATTATGTCTTAATTTAGAAAATATGGAAAAATGGAAAAGTAGAAATTGTCAAACAAATACTAAAAGAAAATTCTTAGAACTGACTGAAAGATCCTTTAGGTTAAAAGCCTTCTGGAAGTATCTAAACCCAAAAGGAAATTTTCTGTGAATTTAAGAATATTGGACATAAGGGAAAAAATTTTTTTTAAGTTTAAAGAGGCAATACAGAAGAACCTGAAGGCAGAATGGCAGCAAACTTCTAAAGGCTGACAGAATGCTGGACTGCTAAGGCATACCTCCAATTCCTACTTCAGTGAAGGAGTTTCTACCTGCATTCTGTAGTACACTATGCTGTCGAGTGTGAGGTCTGAGCAGTGACTAATGGGTGGAGCAAGTGTGGAACATGTGCTCATAAATCCAGGCATGATGCCCATACCTACAGTCACAATATTGGGAAGTGGATGCAGGAAAATCATGCTTTCTGGGCCCTCTTTGGCCAAGTTCACGGCCAGCCTGTACTACATGAGACCTTGTCCCAAAAAAACCAACAAAACTACCAGTTTAGAGAGAATAGCATCTGCACATTCACAGACTTCAGAGCCTATCTGTCTCAACACAGCTGCATCCTGCTGTCGGACAAGTTATGCAAGTGTTGGCTTGGACAAAAAAAAAGGAACAACAACAACAAAAAAGGAACCTACAGAGAGCTCATGGGACAAGATTCATGGAAAAGGATAAAGGAGTTTCTCTGAGAATTGTCACTGACCTACACAGTGGCAGCTGAGGACAGAGAGCCTCCTCCTGCTGGTCTTGAGAGGGTGAAGTGCCTTGTTGAGGAGAGACCACTTGTCTGGAAACAGCAAGTGTCCCTGAGGAGCTCAGAATTACAGTTCCCCCAGTTGGCAGCCAGTAAGAGAGGGGATTGTGAGCCCAAAACTGCACTTCTTAGAGGAGGGGCTGAAGCCCCCGTGGGATTGGAGCCCCAGAGGACACTTGGTCTCAGACTAATAATCTCCTAGGCAAAGGATGCAGCAGCCAGTGGTCCTAAACCACAGGGACCATGACAGTAAGTTAGTGGCATTATAGTGGAGACGCCGTGATTGCAGATTGTTATGCAGAAATAGAAAAGGGCACATGGCCACTCTCCAGCGTCACCTGGAAGCATCCTACTTGTCATGGAGACACAGTTTAAATGTCTGTCTTCTTCACATTTGTTCTGACATCCCAGTCCAACAAATGACCTCTTTACATTTCTGCAGGGCTTTTATTTTTTTTAATGATACTTCCTGCTTTCATCACAGCTGTTAGTGTGTATGTATTTCACCTCCTGGATTATAAATTCCTTGAACGCAGAGATGACATTGCTTATGAACTTGTGAAGACATTTTAATAAACCACCAAGCCAAGAGTTCACTTCTGTCAGCAAGTAAGGCTTCCCTGGCATCTAGGAGTGAGTTAAAGCATCAGCATTCAGCTTCCCCATCCCTGCCCGATTTCTTGTGCATAGCACAAGTGCAGATATTGGAAGCTGACATTCCCGGTCACCCAAAAGGGGAATCCCTTTGGAAAGGATGAGGATACATGTTCTTCATAGTGAGCTCCATCCACCATTGCAGGTCATTAGAAACAGACATATGACGTTGGACATTTGCAGATAAACCAGGTAGCCCCTTTAGCCACCCTGCTGTATACTGTGGCCCTTGTAGAATTGGATGTTGAGTCACACAATACGGTGACTGTTCTGAAGAGTCAGTCTTCTTCATAACACCCAGGTGTCTTACATTTGTGAGCACTCAGGTGGGTTTAAATAATAAATACCCCAGAGCCCAGCTTAGAAATGAGCCTCCCGAGGCAGCAGAGATATTCTAGCCAGATTTGGTTAATTGAAATCATGCATGGAACTAAGTCGCCAGTCTGATGCGATCTGACAAAAATGATCATAGGATGAAATTGCCTCTTGCTGATCCCCACCTATCTTACATTTCAACTTACAGCAAGATTGAAGCAAACTGCTCCAATTTACTGCTCCCGACCTGCTGATAATGGACACTTTGCTGTGCACTCTCCCTTCATTACTGCTCAGGTCAGGGCTGTTAACAGGGACTCTTGCCACTTTTGACAGATAGTCACTACCAAGATGAATGGCGGTAGCCACATGACCACTTAGGACCAGGCCTCCCCTCTTCAGTACCTTCAAAATGCCTTTAAAAAAAATAAATAAAGATAAAAGGCCACACTGCTCTGTTTAACTCTTTATTAACTAGCAGAATCGATAGGCACCAGGCATCCATGACCCTGTAAGTCCTTCACTGCTCAGCACTGAGACTATTTCAAAGCCACTACTTAACAGTGTCGTTAAAAGAAACTTTCTAGTGAAGCTGCCTAGGTCTACTTTGTTCTTATAGGGATAGAAATTGGGCTGAAAATTGAGGAAGGGTACTGGGCAAATGTCTCAACTGTGCTAATGATTGTGAGACAGCAGTGGCTTGTCAAAGCTTAAGTGGTGCTATTTAAGAATCAGAATTGCTGATTAGGAAAACTGGGCCATGTTCAAGCATGCAGATGGATGGAAACTGAGAACCGATTCATTTCTTCATATGGCTGTGATTGCCTCTCCTGAAAATATTTTTATCATTAGTGCTTTCAGATTATATTTATGCTTAGGAGAGCAAAGCCTGTATCCTTCCATGCTGTTGTCTTGTGTGGACAGACCCTACTTTAGAGGATGCTTAATGGAGGAGTTTTAAAAGAAACGAAAGGGCCAGTGAGGTGGCTCAGCAGACAAAGATGCCTGCCTCCAAGTCTGACGACTTGAATTTGAGCCCTGATTCCTACGTGGTGGAAAGAGGGAGCTGACTCCCACAAGTTGTTCTCTGATCTCTCTACACACTCACACACAATGGACAAGTGTAGCCAACACTTATTAGTAAAAGATTTCTTAAAAAGCTAAAAAAATGAGTACATATGCCTATGATCCTCGGTTTACTTTGTACATGAACTAATTGATACAATGTATATGAACTAGTTTACACAGTGCTTTAGTTTGTAGCTGGCTCCTGATATTCCCATTCTTTTTTGTTTTTGACAAACAGTCGAATGGGACCCCACAACTCTTATTAGATTTACACAACATTGTCTTGTTCACTTTGCTGCATGAAATCAGATGAACTATTAAATACCGTAATTTGTTATCCACCATTAAAATTAATTGATTTTTCATGTCACTTTAGAAGGAATGAATTGTCTGGAGAGAGTCTCATAAACAGCACAACAGAGTGGGAAAGCTATTTTATTCTTCATCATTTCTAGTGAGGTTGAGCAAGGTGATAACTCCACTGTTTTTTTCTTTCCACAGAAGTCTCAAAAAATGTAATTATCCCAACACTGTTATTTTTATTGCTTTATGATCATACTTACAAATGGTACAGCCATATTCAATAATTAGACTCAGTGGATAATAGCCATACTCATGAAAAAGATTCGACGATGTGAGGATGCTTAATGTTGTCCTGGGAAAGCTTTGCCTGCTATACAAGGACTTTCCCAGTACAGTATGGTCCTGCCATCAGGATAATGTAATTTGAATGGACCTGTCGTTAGGAAGAAATAAAGAACAACCAGATAGACATATTCACAGCCGAAATGCATGGATAGCAATTTGTTGTGTTTCCCGAAAAAATACCTTGTTTTCCATTTTGCTTCAAACGTTACAGAGCTAGGTGATAATGACATCGTACATTTGTTGGAGAATTCACCTGTGCCAGGCACTACACAAATATATCTAATAAGCATCGTTTTCATTGAAACTGAAAAATGCCACCGTGAAGTAGGCATTAGTTTTACCTTCCTATTACAGGTGGGGAAACTGAGGCATAAAAAGACTAAGCAGCTTGTCCAAGTTCACACAGGGAATCACAAAGATGTTGGGATGTGAACCAGAGCATGTAATGATCGAATCAAGCTCCCAGCTCTTATACTCCAGGGCCTTTTTGACCGTCCTAAAAAGTCGCTATCAGTTGACAAGAATCACATATCATAAGGAGGCTTAATTAATTGCTCACTGTTTTATTGTAAAAGTGGTTCTGGAGCCAGGGTTATAACTGAGTGGTAGAGAATATCTTTCTATACAAGGGTCCCGCAGTTCAATCTCCAGTGCAAATAAGAATTATACTTCTGCTTATAAAGTTTGTTCATGAAAGGTAGATCATTGCTGGTTTAAAAATTGTCAATATCAATAAAATCTCTCGAGGAAATTGTGCATGTATTATGTGCTGTGTATGCGCATGTGTGTATGTGTGCCTTCACATGGAAACCAACAGCTAGATGTTGAATGTCTTTGTCAATTGCTCTCTGCCCCTATTTTTTTTTAATTTTTTTTTTTTGTGTTTTATGAATGTATACATTTGGGCATGTGTGCACACACTTGTGGAGTCAGAGATCAATGTTAGGTGTCTGTCATAGTCTCTCTCCCCCTTAGTTTTTGAGGCAGTCTTTAACTGAATCTGAGACTCACTGATTCAGCTACCCAGAAAGCTCTGGGGAATCCATCAGTCTCTTCATCACCTGTTGTGACCTCTGGTTTTTCACATGGGTGCTGGGGGTCTGAACTGAGTCCTCTTGTGTGTGTGTGGCAAGCACTTTACTGACACAGTCATCTCTGGAGACTCTTTCCTTCCTTTCTGAGACAGGCATGGGGAAGCAAGCTACCTTTGACAGCAGCTTCCCTCTGTGCTCATAGGTTGTCACCTACCTCTCCTGATCACGTGTCCTGTGGAGTTCAGACTTGTAAGGCAGTCCTAGAATCACATGCCACTTCCTCAAAATCCTCCTTAACATGTATCTACTCCTGGTCCTGCTTCTCTGATTGAATTCTGTGGGATGTAGTCATTGATGCCTGCTGAATGCTGATTCACACAATTCACGTGATTCACATGATTTGCATGCCCCCAGGCTCAATTTTGTGTCTAGGTAATGCCAACACTTTTCTCCCTCTTCTCCCTTTCTGCCACTAAAATCATATTAATGCTCCCATGTCTCTGTTATCAGTATTTGCACTTAATTCTTTTTGAGGGATAATATGTGCACTTTGCTAGATACAAGACTATAAGATGAGTGAAATGTGGTTTATTTTCCAGGACCTTAGTAAAAAATGTATTCATGATCTTCTCCACTGTAGGAGAGATGTGGGAAACTGCTCAGCCAGGAAAGGCAGCACAGATCTTAATTCGTTTCATGAAACTCATATCCCCAGTGCTAACACATGAGCCCGGATATTCTTTTCTTGGCCTCAAACAGGAGGGTACAGATGTATGCCTACAGCTCCTGTCTCATGCAGTAGCTAGTATTTTGCTGTAGGAGATATAATCTGGTTAAGTTAAAGAAAATAGATAGAGCTGGCATAGTCAATCAGTGAGAGATCCACGGGAACATATGCACTGAGCATGCACATGGATCTGGGTTCAGTCTCCAGCACCAAAAAAAGAAGCAAAGAACTCAATGTAAAATCACAGGAACCACTGACAAAGACTTTTGCCCGGAACTATGGAATTATCCCAGCCACTGGCTCATCATGAAAGCCAATTTTGCCACAGCCAGCAGGGTTTAGATTCCATTGTATTTAACTGGAAACCTCACCCCCGCCCCTGCCCCACCCTGGCCCAATGCGCTAATTCCCCAGAAGCTGTCTCTTGCTGTCATATCATATCTGCCTCTCAGTTCCACAAAGTTAGTCCCTGATCACAGAGGAACTGTCATGAAAAACCAACATAGCCAAAAGAAAGCTGGGAATTGGTGGGAAGGTGTCATCCACCTCACCCGCTGTGCAAGTGGAACTGGTACCCAGAACTCCATCTGCAAGGAATTCTATTCCTTGCAGATGGAGTTCTGGGCATTTGGCTTCTCATCTGCTTGCAGTAGGAAAGGCTCAGAGAAGGCCGTTGGGGTGGCTGAGTTACAACCTACATAGTTGCTGGTGTTTAGCCTGGAGAGCACTAATAACCTGTATACAGATGGGAAAGGAAAGCTTGTTAACAACGAGCCCTGGCGTCTTCACAATCATGAGCACAGTCAGAAGTTTCTGTGAGCGGCTCAACCAACCATGATTCAAAACTACTCTTTAAATCTTACATCTGGGGCCAAGGAGATGGCTTAGTGGAGCAAAACCCTTGCTGAATAAACCGGGCAAGCTGAGTTTGAATCCTGGAACTCACATAAAGGTGAAAAGAGAAAGCCAACGTCACAAAGTTGTCCTCTGATCTCCACATGTGCACCATGGCATGTATGGGCTCATTATACCTCCCCTACTCCACCCCACCCCCAAACACATTAATTAAAAACATATTTTTAAAGTTATACCTGGGGGCTGAAGAGATGGCCAAGTGGGTAAGAGCACTTAACTATGAACAGGAACAGACCTAAGTTCAAATCTTCATTTCTACAAATGTGCACTTTCTACAAAAGTGGCATTCAATCTCAGTGTTGGAGGTAAAGACAGACAGATTGTTCGAACTTGCTGGACAGCCAGACAAGCTTTGTGTTTGGTGACAAACTCTTAATAAATAAGATGGGTAGGGCTGGAGAGATGGCTCAGTGGTTAAGAGCACTGACTGCTCTTCCAGAGAACCTGAAGTCAATTCCCAGCAACCACATGGTGACTCACAACCATCTGTAATGGGATCTGAGGTCCTCTTCTGGTGTGTCTGAAGACAGCTTCAGTGTACTCATATACATTAAATAAATAATATTAAAAACAATAAGATGGGTAGTGATAGAGGAAATGCTTGATGTTCCTCTGGCCTTTGCAGATGCATTCATGTGCATGCATCTGTGCACACACTTCTGCATATCCCACTCACACATCCAATACACACGATATATGTTTAATTACGCCTGGCTAGGTACAATGGTGCACATCTACAATCTCAGTACCTGAGTGGAAGGAAATCACAAGTTCAAGGCAAGCCTTGGCTATATGAGATTTTTGTTTACAAAAATAATAAAAAAATTTATCAACAAATGTACAGTTTTCCTCATCATTATTCTCTAAAAATTTGTTATATTTATGTCATTTCCATTGGATATAATAAGTACAGAAGTGGGTAAGAGGATGTTTATTGTATGTTTTATTCAAGAGTCATGGAATTTTATGTGAGAGACATGGACATCTGGTAATCTTTTTGTCTGTGGGGAGTTCTAAGCCACTCCCCAATATTGAGGGGTAATGAGTATATTGAATAGACAGGAAGTCTTGGTTGAGAAAATTGCTTTGCAGCTATTTGCTATACTTATTTTCAATATCCTAGATTGTTCTCTACCCCAGCACTTCTCAACCTTGTCACTAATTACACTAGATCACAAGTCCTGGTGGCTTTTCCTGTGCTTTGGTGCCTGGCTCCTACCCAGCAGTCAGTTGCCTGGCAACAATGCCCTTCCACCACTTGATAACCAAAACTATCTCCAGGGCTGAGGATGTAGCTCCTAGGACATTTGCTTAGCATGCCTGAAGTCCAGAGTTTTGTCCTTATACATTCAGGGGAGGGGCAATGGTGTCTATAACTTGCCTAGTATGACTTGGTAACTAAAATTGCTCTTTGCTGAGGAATTGGCGCTATGTGCAAAAGTCTTGCTGTGGTAGGATGAGGACTTGAGTTCAGATCCTCAACATTTATGTAAAAACTTACTGTCACGTGTGCCTTTAACCCCAGTGCTAGGGAGGCAGAGGCAGGCACATTCCCAGAGATTTGACGCACAGCCTGTGTAGCTGAATAGCAAGCCCAGGTTCAGTAAGAGAAGAGGTCCAAAAAATAAGGTGGAGGTCAAGGTCAAGATTCTGGATGATCAGCTGGGCGGTGGTGGCACACACCTTTAATCCCAGCACTTGGGAGGCAGAGGCAGGCAGATTTCTGAGTTCGAGGCCAGCCTGATCTACAGAGTGAGTTCCAGGACAGCCAGGGCTACATAGAGAAACCCTGTCTCAGGGGGGAAAAAAGATTCTGGGTGATCAACAAATGGTTGCTAGAAATGAAAATAACTAACATTGCATATTCTTACTATTCTTTCATTCTTGTCCTGTGAGGTCAGATACCATGTGCTTATTCAAATCAGGCTGAAGTGATTTGGAAATAATGGCAAACACCGTTTTTCCATTATTGAAGAAGATAGCCTTGGATGGCTCCAGTCTCCCCTTCTGCATTTGATGACTATGTAATTCCACAGATCATGAGAGTCGGTTTACCTTTGAAGATTTCATTAAGCTTTATTGACCTTCATTTTCCTTCACACTGAGAGGATGTGGTGGTGTGACTGGATTCTTTTTCTTCACACTGAGAGGACACAGTGGTATGGCTGGATCCTTTTTATTCACACTGAGAGGTAGTGTGAGTAGATCATTTTTACTCGCGCTGAAAGAACACAATGGTGTGAGTAGATCTTTCAGGTCCAGTGGGGAAGCAGCCTGCACAATGATCACAGACACTGAAGACATGATCGTTTGCTGTGCCTTTGTAGCTTTCTCTTCTCCAGTTATGTGCTTACAGCTGCAGAAAATGCCCAGTGTCCCAGGTCACTAAGTGAATGGGGCTATTCCAGTCAAGTTTCCTCTAAGATCACACATCATGAATGCCAAGGCTGTGGTTTCTTGAGGTTGTCCATGGCCGCTCCAGGCAGGCAAACCATGTTGCCATCCTCTCCGCCAGCACAACCCAGACTTCCCATCTCTGTCTTTCCTGACATGAGAAAGACCCTTTGCACTGAACGAATGTATCTCCCTCTGAAAACACTCATTTTTGTTATCTGGGGAGTGTCCCAGTGAAGTGCCTGCTTCTTGCATCCCTCTGTGCTGAATGAGTATATTGGTGCCTCAGAAGCCCCAGAGCAAATCAGCAGTACATACCGTTCCTGTTCACTAAGGTAACAAAGTGTCAGCTTCTGAGAGATGAGCAGAGAATGAGCCAGTGGTTCTTATGCATTCTTTGCTTATGCTAACACCTCATGCCACCAGAAGCATGAGACCTACCTGTTTCAGTCTCAGCACCTAAAGAAGCAAGATGTCTTTGGCGGAGGATGCCCCTAGCTGGATTGAAGCAGTCCATATGGCTAATAGATTCCTCGGCATGGACAAACACTGCACTAAGTCCTTGATCTTTGCAGTAATGACAACATTCTCCACAGCTGGTGCATGTGGAGAGCAGCCAGATTGAGCTGGACCGGAATAAACAACAGAATATCTGCTGACCTGTACAACATATATTGGAGGAAGCTTCCTGGAGAGAATGGGCCAGAGAGCAAGCCTTCAGGTAGGCTATGTCAACCCTAAGCATTTCTGTTCCTCTCTATCACCAGCACAGCCACCTTTGGATCCCTCATGGAGCTGACTGTGCAGAGGAACACAAGGGGTCAAGTTTTGTGTTAATTCATCCAGTAGTCTAAAGTAACCATGAAGAAAGCAGAGATCCCTGGGGAAGTGAAACTACAGGTTAAGAAAATTACACACGCACCTGCCACCTGCCTTCAGGGCATCTGTTGAAATAAATTTAGAAAGAGTACTGTACTAACATATTTCATATTATTACAAGAAGGAGAAGCCAGGATTTAAATGTCTTTGAAAAGCCAAGGGATCTGGTTTCCTTATGTTTCTTGGACGAAGTTTTCTGTTCCTACCTGTCTCAATACCTTGGACAAAAGCTACACTAAGATACCACAGCAGACACCACTACCCCTGTTACCCCTGTTGTGGAGGAAACATAAGAAACAGCTCCAGGCAAAGCAGAATTGAGCAATCAAGCAAGAAGGCCTGTGTGGATGTGAGGCCAAAAAGAAAAGCAAAACACTGTGTTGTTTTATGCACTGTTTTGAGTAATATTTGGAGGTAAAGCCCCCTGAAGCTCTTTCTGCTAACTCCTCCACAGATGGCTTTGTAACTGGATTTCAGGTCCTGTGGAAGGTTTATGGCTTCCTTAGGCTTAAGTCAAGTTTCTTTGGTTAACTGGTGCTGAATGACTGCAATAAGTACTCCTTGTACCAGCTAACTTCTAGGTATTCAGATACTGCACTGAGAAAAGCAAGTCATGTGTGTTCGTTCGTGGAACTGATAGTCCAGCTGGGGTGAACAAGGTATTCAGAACTCTTATTGTGGGCCTGGTGGGCTTTAAGCCTTTGCTTTGCTGTATTATTCCAACCCAACCCACCAACTAACTCTGTGATGGAAATACTGTTGGTCCCATTTCACAGGTGTAGAAACTGAGGCTAAGCAAGATGCTGAAGTTGCTTCTGGAGCCAGCAGTCATGGACACACTATCTTTTTCTAGGGGACTGGCCACCAGCAGCAACTAGAAAGGCAAGGCAAGTTCAGCGTGCACTGGAGACTCTAGTGCCAATGCTGTAACCTTTAAGTGTTAGGTTTCAAACCTGGGACAGATGGCTGAGGTGATTGTTTAACATATCAAAGTGGTTCTGGCTGCCAGGTTCTTCCTGCACCTCTTGTACGGTTCTATTGGCTAGTATATGCTGCCCCCACCCAGAACTTCTCTAGCCCATGAGCTGAGCTGCCAAACCCTCGAAGGATCTTCCCTATATAATCTAGCCATCTTGCTTTCCTGCCCTCTTTGGCCTCCTGGCTACTGCACCTGATTCCTTTGCTCTCCCCTCTCACTTTTCCTCCCCATCTCCCTACATGGCTCAAGGTCATGTCCACTCTGGACTCCCTGTGATGTCCCTGCCTCTGGCTATGCTCTCCCATATCTGACACATTAAAATATTTCCTCTGCCATACTTAGGAACAGCAGTCATGTCCTTTCTTTTTTCCTTCCTTCCTCCCTTCCTTTCTCCTTCCTTCCTCCCTTCTTCTCTTCCCTCCCTCCTTCCTCCCTTCCTTTCTTTCTGTTTTCTTTAAATTTATAGGGAGCAGAAACCCAGGACCAGCCATATTTGCTTTCTTTCTTTTTTTCTGTTTTCTGTTTTCATTCACTAAGGGAAGCCATTGACCATACCTCTCCTCACCTATGCACAGCACTGATGTCCACTGTCCTTGGAGACTGTACTGGCTGGTTTTGTGTGTCAATGACACAGGCTGGAGTTATCACAGAGAAGGGAGCTTCAGTTGGGGAAGTGCGTCTATGAGATCCAGCTTTGAGGCATTTTCTCAATTAGTGATCAAGGGGGTAAGCCCCCTTGTGGGTGGTGCCATCCCTGGGCTGGAAGTCTTGGGTTCTATAAGAAAGCAGACTGAGCAAGCCAGGGGAAGCAAGCCAGTAAGAAACATCTCTCCATGGCCTCGCATCAGCTCCTGCTTCCTGACCTGCTTGAGTTCCAGTCCTGACTTCCTCTGGTGATCAACAGCAATGTGGAAGTAAGATGAATAAACCCTTTCCTCCCCAACTTGCTTCATGGTCATGATGTTTGTGCAGGAATAGAAACCCTGACTAAGACAGAGACCAAGTTTCCTTGTTCTGTTGTCTGATGTACATCTTCTGACTGTACCAGGGAACTTAATTTGTTCACTCTGTGCCTAGGAAGGGGAGTTTTGTCTCCTGTTGGATCCCCTCCTCAGGGGGCTCTCATGTTCATCAGGGAGCAGAGAGTTAGTTTTACATGATGTGGTTGCAAGAGAAAGTTTCAAGGAGGGAGCAAACTTTGTAGGGCCAAAACATAAATGACAAGATAAAACATAAATGTCTACATTGAGGGCGCCACCCAAACATCAACGTACACATCTATTACACATCAAATAACAACAATAAGAACCACAGAAGTGACCACACACAGCCAGAGGCATAGTGTTGCAGTGAGAACAAAGACAGCCATAAATATTCCAGGGAGCCAATAAAAGAAGATGAAGAAGGAGGAAGGGGGGAGGAGAAAAAGAAAGAAAGAAACCCAGAAGTGGTTAGCTCTCCAGTGTAATGGGCTCCATAAAAGCCTTCATTGTTAAGGGAGTCGCTTTAGTAAGAGGTATATGAAGAAAGCTGAATGAATGTGAGAAATTGCATGTAATAACCAGAGCCCAAAGATGATTATCAACCTCTGAATCCTGTATTTTGGAGCTAGTCAGTGCTGCTATTAGAAGATTGCCATTGTAAGTTAAAGAAAAGCTTGTGCGGTACTTTCCTCCCCCTTCTAGGGAAACAGAAAGTCAATATAGGCTTCTCCTCTGTACTAAGTCCATTTATGTGAACAATTATTGTAAAGATGTAATCCAATCTCAGAGTGTTTCCCAAAGTCTAACTCCTGTAAACTTTTCCAGCAGAATTCTGCACATACAACTTGCCCCAACCACGAGCTGAACACCAGCAGGAAGTGGCTTCCTTCCCCATCTGCCCTCCTCCATCCTCCATCCCATTCTTCAGCCATCTGTTTGGTTTGCCCTGCCCATTGACAGGACAGTGATTGGCATTTAAGATAGATAACCTCTTTGCAGCTCACCCATTCAAGACTGGTTAACCAGAATCGTAAAGAAACCGGGCGCTTGTTTGTTTGTTTGTTTTTGTTTAGTTTACTTTTGTTTTTTAACATCAGGCTTTTCCTGTGGTTTTCTTGTATTTGGTGGGAAGAAAGCTGTCCTGTGCTTTTCTCAGCAGGTGGTGGCAGCAAGGTCTTCTAGAATGTTTGTGTATGAGGGTGGGGTAGATTGTGGAGAGATGCTGACATTGCTAAGCAGATGTTAATGATTGGTGTTTCTGAAGCTGGGTCAGATGCAAATGAAATGTCCTAGGATAATAGTTTCCTTTTCTCAGGTAGCCCAGACTGGCCTGAGGTTTATGTAGCCCAGGGTAACTTTGAAATGCAGATCTTCTTCTCTCCACCTCCACCTCCCTGTGGAGCAGCTCCAGGTGAGCATTTCTGAAAGTCTGTGATGAGGAAGTAGCTACTTGTGCTACTAAGAAAAATTTAACTTCACTTCTCTGTCTCTCTGTCTCTCTGTCTCTCTGTCTCTCTGTCTCCCTGTCCCTCTGTCTCCCTGTCTCTGTTTCTCTGTGTCTCTGTGTGTGTGTGTGTGTGTGTGTGTGTCTCTCTCTATCTCTCTCTGTGTGTCTCTCTGTGTGTGTCTATGTTTGTGTGTGTGTGTGTGTGTGTGTGTGTGTGTGCGCGCGCGCGTGCGCACGAGTGTGTTCCATACCTGGTTTGTGCTGTGCTAGGGACTAAAGCTAGGCTTCCTCCACAGTAGGCAAGCTCTGAACCCTGTCCGAACCTTGACAGTTGCATTTTTCTTGCTTGAAACTGCTCCTGACTGGGAGTCTCTCAGTACCAGGGATGTGGCTGAAAACTCGAAAGATCCATGTGAAATCACAATAAAACTTATTTGGTCAGATTACCCTGAGATGGATTATGTTTTCAATTCTCTACTAAACAGTTCAAAAACATTTCCTTAGAATTTGTAGCAGGGCAGGCAAGGTGGCTCAGTGGGTAAGGTGCTTATGGGCAAGAATGATGAATTGAATTTGCCAATGATGGAAGGATAGAACCACTGTCTACAAATTGTTCTCTTACCTCCATAAATACTTTATACATACACACACACACACACACACACACACACACACACACACACAGAGAGAGAGAGAGAGAGAGAGAGACAGACAGACAGACAGACAGACAGTCAGACAGACAGACAGAGACAGAGAAACAGAGAATGAAGTTAAAATTTTCTTAATTAAAATTTTAAAAACACAAGTAACTACTTCCCCATCACAGACTTCGAGGAAAGTTCACTGGGACTGTCCTCTCCAGTGTCCTATGAGCCCCAGCAAAGGAAAGGTCCTGAGGCCTGAGGTCTACACTTGACTAGTTCTTTATGACTGGGGACCAAAGGCAGTGATGAAAGAAATAATTTATTGTTACTTAGGAGAGATGGGAAGATGTTTCTGAGTGGATACTTGATCTGCAAAAGGGGCAAGAAGTTCTGGTCTTGTGAGTGAATGTCAATAGCTACTACACTGGGTATTTCAAAAACCTAGAAAATATTCATTTTAAGGCTTTCCCCACAGAGAAATAATGAAGTTGAAGAAGTATGTAGCCCAGTCAGTAGAGTGCTTGCTTAGCATACATGAAAACCAAGTTCAACTCTGCTACCACAGAAACCCCAGAGCTCACACCTGTAATCCCACTACCCTACCCAAGAAACAGGTGGAGACAGGAGTATTCAAAGTCATCCTGATCTATATAATGAGTTAAAGGCCAACCTGGGCTCATTTACAAAACCAGAGAGAGAGAAGAGGGAGGAGAACAAGAGAGGAGAGGAGAGGGGAGGAGAGGAGAGGAGAGGAGAGAAGAGGAGAGGAGAGGGGAGGAGAGGAGAGAAGGGAAGATGTTTAAGGAGATAAGTAGGTTATATACATTTGCCCTGGTCTAAATATTACTCTCTCCTCCCTCCCTCTCCCCCTCCCCCAATATTGAAGCATTACTGGGTACTCCACTAAATATACAACTTTTTTTTCAGTTAAAAGCTAATTATAAAATGCAATTTGAGCTATAAAGTTGAAGGTAATATACTAGGGAAAGGCCCCTGGTAACAATAACCCGGCCTGTGAACTTCCTGAGAAAACAGGCCATAAGAGGAGCCCACTTTAGAGCTGAGGCAAAGACTCTTGTGCCTATGTGTGTGAAGCTGGTCCAGTGGGAAGAGGCAGACTAGGAAGGAGAATGAGTAATGGCTGCTGGGTCACACAACACCTCTTTCTCTCTCTTGTATATCAGTGAAGCCTATGTGTGGTGTTTGGAATAGGTATAGCCTCCACAGGCTCATGCGTTTGCATGTTTGGCCCATAGGGAGTGGCACTATTAGGACAGGTGGCCTTTTGGAAGTAGGTGTGACCTCGTTGGGGGAAGTATGTCACTGTGGGGACAGGCTTTGAGGTCTCCTATCTTATCTAGTGTAGTTCAGTCTCCTGCTGCTTTCAGATCAAGATGTACAACTTTCAGCTCCTTCTCCAGCACCACGTCTGCTTGCATGTCACCATGCTTCTACCTAGGACAATGGACGAACCTGTCCAGAAGAAGGAGATTGTGTTAGCCAGCCCTGATTAAATATTTTCCTTTATAAGACTTGCTGTGGTCACAGTGTTTCTTCACAGCAATGAAACCCTAACTAAGACAACCTGTATGACAGACATTCCATGCATCCTAAGTAGTAGACACTGAAAGTATCTCGAACATGTGCATGCGTGTGTGTGTGTGTGTGTGTGTGTGTGTGTGTGTGAGTGTGAGTGTGTGTGGGTATGTACGTAACTGTCTGTCTGTTTGCCTACCTGCCTGTTTGTTGAGTCCAAGATGTTCCTTCCACCTGTTAGACAAGTAATTTGGGCTACACTTTGAAGGTAAATAAGATTTGCCAAAGAGCTGGATACATGCTTTCAAAATAAAAGGGGAATCCAAGGTCAGCATCTAAAGTTTTGATCTTTATTATTGGTAATTTAACACATGTATACACGGAGATATGATTATATCTACCTCCTCTCAATTCCCACAACAACACTTCTCTCACATCCTAGCATCTTCTTGTTTGATTTGATAACCCACTAAATCAATTAGTGCTGTACACATGTGAATGGGTGTGGGGACATCTACTAGAGGATGCTAACCTACAAGTGACCATACTCTCAGAAAAGAATGGTTCTCCCTCCCCAGCAGCTATCAGCTGCCAGCAGGTCCTCCGTGAGGCCTGGTGATCACCTCCCCACTAATGCTGGAATTTTGGCTGGCTTGATCTTGTACAGGTGTTCGCAGCTGCTTTGAATTCATGAATGTGACAGCTATGTCACATTGTAGAAGACAGCATTTCACTGCATTCCTCCACATCCTATGATTCTTATGTTCTATATTCTTTGACCTGAGCTGCAGAAATATGGAGTGCCAGTTGCAGAGCTGGGGGATATAGCTAGAATGGGTTAGGCTGAGATAACCCTCCAAAGGGAACTACCAGGGAGTTGTTTGTATACATACCTCTGGAGTGCAGCTAGAAAGAAGACAGTGCTGAGTAACCCTGGACTCCCAGGAACTGGAGGCAGAACTCCAGCATGAAGTATGTGTCTTTGTGGTAAATACTTCACCCTTGCTGCTGTCTCGCCCCCAACATGAAATCACTGCCATCATAAAGAATGTATCCATTTTGCTCCTGCAGCCAGCTCAGGCATGTCCTTGAGAATCAAACATAAATTTAGAAATTACCAGCATGTAAGTAACTCTGGAAGCCATGGAAGTAGATCTTGGTGTGTATAAATAAAGACAAATAAGAGAAGAAATTCTAAATGAATTGTGGACAGTGCCATGTTGTGATTTGAATAAGAGTGGCCTCCATAGACTCAAGTGTTTGAATGTTTGACTCATAGGGAGTGGCACTATTAGGAGATATGGTATTTTTGGAGTAGGTATGGCTTTGTTAGAGGGAGTATCTCATTGTGTGGGCAGACTTTGAGGTCTCCTATGCATAAGCTACACCTAGTGTGATACACAGTCTCCTGCCACCTTTGGTTCAAAATGTAGAACTCTCAGCCCCTTTTCCAGCATCATATCTATCTACATGCTACCATGTTCCCCACCATGCTGATAATGGACTAAATCTCTAAAACTGCAAGCCAGCCCTAATGAAATGGTTTCCTTTATAAGAGTTGCTGTGATCATGGTATCTCTTCATAGTCATGCAAACATTAAGACATATGCGGAGAGTTGGGAAGATAAGAAGCTAAAAGGAGAACAAGAGACTAAGGAGGGGTTTCAGGAAGGAGGAAGAGCTGGCACAAGCTGCTGGCATTGAGTTTGGCAATATGGAAGTAGGAGCCTTGTGACCTGCCAGAAGCAGCTCAGGGTGGTGTGAGGCAGACAACAACCTAGAATGCTTCAGCACCACCCTGAGCCCTCAAAATAGCAGCACCTGGAGGCAGGCTGGCTCTGGCAGCTGAACCCTGAATTAGAACTTTTGAAATGCCTTTGAATTAGGGAGTTTTCAGATTCCAATGATGTCAGCACTGGAAAAGAATTAGATGGGTTCTTTGGCTCAAAGGCCTTGGAGGAACAGAGAGGAAACCAACCTGCTGCCATCATTTGAAAAGGCGCTTAAAGCTCTATACAAATCCCAGTCCTGTTAATTGCCTGTTTCCTGTGGTTTAGGAATAAAAGCCAAGGCCTTTCATCTGGAGTCACTGACCAGCACTTCATTCTGTGTACAAAAGTTGAGGAGGACATTTTCTGCTGAGTTTCTGAACTCAGCATTTCAGTGTTGTCTGTTGATTCTCACTGGCTTATACTTGGGTACAATAGCAGCAAGGGACATCTGGGACAAATGGAGCTGTAAGATGAATCCCAGCATTGACTCTCCATCTTAAACCCTCATTTCTAAGCAAATGTGGTGGTGAATTATTCCTCCATAGGTAGAACTCACTAGTTTCCCTTGACATGGCTCTTTGCTCTTTCTTGACTGATCATTCGGTCATCCATTCAAAAACTGGCAAAGAAGCTGAGGAAGTAGCTCAGTTGGTAGAGTGCCTACCAAGCATACAAGTCTTGGGTTCAGTCCTCAGCTTCTCCTAAATCAGGTATGGTGCTATAGGTTTGTAATCTGAGCATTAGGGAAGAGGTGGCTGAGGGAACTCAAAGGCATCCCTGGATATATAGCAACCTTGAGACCAGCCTGGATTACATGAGACCATGTTTCAAAAGAAAAACCAAACAACAATAACAGCAAAGAAGTCACATAGAAGAGAGAAGTTCAAGAATATAGCACAGGAGAACATGTCATGTTCTAAAAACAATTTATGTAACTAAGATGTATAAAGCCACCATTGTTGGCCAAGTCTAGATTCTAAGGACTTCAGAGGCGATATTGAAAGAATAAGTTTTATCCTGAAGCACAACAGACTTTAAACTCAAGGGACATCTTAATCGGATTTATGTTTTAATGCTTGAGACAGAAGGCCAAGTTTAGGGAGTAATAACTGATTAATAGTGCAGGTGGCTAGGTCAGGGCAGGGTAGTTTTTGAGATATTACAGAGAAAAACTGACTGGGCTTAGAGAATGACTAGCTGTATCAAGGAAAGAGGGAAATGGATCAAGGTCCCCAGCTCCCTTGGTCACCCCGCCAGCCAGGGATCACGGAGTCTTGATCCTTCTAGCCACTTAACATATTATCTATGTGCACCTAGGCAGTGTGGTATATCAACAAAGAGAATGATTTCTTAAGTACTAGAGGCAGTTCAGTTAATGATCCTGTAGATTCCATGTTTGGTAAAAGTCTCTTCGTGGTCCATAGATGGCACCTTCCTGCTGTCTTCACCTGGTGAAAAGAACAATGGATCCCTGTGGGATTCTTTAAAAAATGCTAGAGTGCCATCCCTGAGGGATCTACTGTCATGACCCATCATCACCACCAAAGGCCTCTACTATAAAGACCATCACACAGGGGTTCCAATCGGAATTTGAGGGAGTATAAACATCCAGCCCATGATTGCCGACTTTCAATTCCCTCTAGTCATTAGACAAAATTGGTCTCAGTCCCTCCCCCATCATCGTCTTCTCTGCCAGGTCTGGATACAGCCCTCTCATATGCTCAAGCGTTTACCATCCCTTCTGTGTGGTCTTGCCTCCACTGTGCCTGAGATGCTGTTTTGGGACCGGCTCTTTTTCTCCTTTCCTGCTCCTTCTGTCAGTCATGTGCTTCATGGCTGCTCTATTGTCCTTTTCCAGCAGCTAATGCCCTTTGTAGAGCTCTTCAGGTCTTTTCCCCACCTAGTTGGAGCTCTGCTGGATGCCTGCAATTGGCTGTCACAGTTCCCAGCCCCATCCTTGATGACCTATCTGCATTTCCTAAGTGAGCATTCACCTTCCCAGGGCAGATGCTTGTGTCCAGTTCCCTTGTCAGGCCTATACCACCAGGACTTAAACCTGGGCTTGTGGACAGCCTGTGTATCAACTTGACACAAGTCCAGAAGGGAGAAGGGATCTCAATGAAGGAATTGCTTCTAACAGATTGGTCTGTGAATGTGTTTGTGGGGAATTTTCTTGATTGACATCTGATATGGGAAGGCACAGAATGATGTGAGTGGATCATATAAGCAAGCAAGCTGAGCAAGACATGGGAGGAAGCAGCTCTCCTCCTCCATGCCCTCTGCTTCAGTTTCAACTTTCACATTCATTCCTTGAGTTTATGCTGTAACTCCCCTCAGTGATGGACTGTTACCTGGAAGTATGAGCTGAAATAAACTCTTTCCTCCCCAAGTTGGTCTTGGGTGGAGTATCTTATCACAGAAACAGAACCCGAACTAGAATGACACTGATCTAAAAGAAGCTGTGCACAGACAGGTTTCTGATATTTTTCAAAGGTTGGATAAAGTAGCATGTGTGTTGATAAGTCAACCTTACTACATAAAATGCCTAAATCTCTCTTAGGATATTATTATTTTTAATAAATCAGACCGCCTCTTGGCATTCCCAAGGAAAGTGATTCAACAGGCCTTTAACTAATTAAAAGTGGGTAAAATGAGTCACTGAAACATAGTTTTTCTTTTCAAATCCAGCATTTAATTTTGAGGTCACTGTAGATTCTTGTACAGATTTTTCGGCTCCTACAGTGGTGACATAGCTAGGAAGTGGCTGTCTATGAGAGTTGACTTTTCTGAAACTGAGACCAGACACTTAAAAGGAACAGAGATACATTCTGGCTCACAATCTAAGGGCATCGCTCCAGGGCAGGCACAGGAGTGGGAGCATGGAAAGTTGTCTGTTCACATCTTGCTGGGTCAGGACTCATCTGCTTCCATCCCACTGTGACAGCACTGTGATCAGCTGCCACAGTTATGCCTACCCAGCAGTTCTTCCAAACCATGACAAGTTAGTTCTTCAATGACATCCTGACAGAACTTTGGGGACCGTACATTCCTGCACTGGTTTCAGAGATGTTTATGTTCTCTTACATCCTCAAATGCTTTATTTTAATTTTTCTCTAAAAGTCTCCTGTGCACTTTCCTTCTGGAGGAAACCATTGGTACTTAAATGGTCCCTGACAAACAGCTGATGACAGTGGAGAACTAGTAGAGTCACTAGACTCCAAATGAAGCCTCAGCACTAGGCTTGACTTAATAGTGGAAAATGGAGACTTCCTATTTCCCTTCTGCTGGATCAAAAATAAGATTTCTAGGAACAAAGAGATGACTCCATTGTTAAGAAAAGCAGTTGGTCTTCCAGAGGTCCTGAGTTCAATTCCCAGCACCTACATGGCAGCTCATGACCATCTATAACTGTAGTCCCATGGGATCTAATGTCCTCTTCTGGTAGACAAAATAGCCACATGTATAAAAAAAAATAGAGAGATAGATGAATAGATATTAAAAATGAGATTTCTGTCCTGGATCTTCAGAGCTTGGGTTCTGCCTAATTAGAGGCAGAAACGTATTTTACAAGGTCTCCATCCACAGCCTTTGCTACTTAGGAGCCCAGTGTGACCTGCCATGGGCTCCACAGTAGATTAATTTAAGAAAGAGAGAAGGAAAAGCCATTGAGTTCAATATCAACTCAAGATTTAGCTTTTAAAATAAATTATGGGATATAGCTTGGTTGTTAGAATGCTTGAGGACATGCACAAGCCCTGGTTTCCATCCTTAGCACTCCATAAACTGGGTGTGTTGGTGTGCACCAGTAACTCAGCTATCTGGAGACTGAGGAAGAGATTCAGATGTTCAAGGTCATCCTTTGTTACAGAGAAAGTTCCAGAGCAGTTGGGGCCACTTGAAAACATCATTGTCATCCAGGCAAATTAGGAAATAATTCTGATTCATTTTTCCTTTCCTTTCCTGTTTCTTTTCTCTTTTTAGTCAGAAAGATTGTCCTGCGCAGGAATAGCTGTTGTGTTCAGGTAAGTTAGTAGTTCCTGTCCACAATGGCCAGACAGAATAGAGAAAAACAGGCTGTTTTAGCATCAGGCCATGTTTCTTGAGCAGGCTCCTTGGTGGTAGGGTTAGGGACAGCAGGAGGCAAAGAAGAAAGGACCAATGTGCTTCTGAAAAGTCTCTGCATGGAGGGCGCTGGCCCAGTAGGACATGGAGACTTTGGAGCTACAACCCTTGAAGCTGAGATGGGATCTAAGAGATGCGGCAGCTCCCTGTGGTTTATGCTGATTGATAGGCTTCATTGTGTCTTAGAGATTAGAGAAATAAGAGAACCGCTACATGACAATTAGCAAACAGGAACCAGAAGAAACACATGACAGATCAGTAGATTTATGAAAAACAGTACTGACAGGCCCATTTTTCAGAGTTCAGTGTTTCACCTGCAGAATTTAAAATATAGTAATAAAAAAAACCCTCCCAAGATTCTTCTTCACATTTCAGACACCCTGCTTAACTGAGAGAATGTAAGTCAAGCAGGTTCTCATCTGTACCCACTTTTGGGGAGAGTTTCCTGGAATTGCTGTAGATGCCCTTTCCTCCACCTAATAACCCCAAGGTCACTGATGACATAGAAAGGGACAGAGATGTGCTCAAGCAAGAGGGTTCAAGTTAGCAGCAGACCCAGGTGAAATGTAAAAATACAATGTTTCTTAGTTTTTCTTTGAATTTTTTCTTCCAACCTTCATCTTTGTTTTGTTTTTCTCCTCCCATTCTCTTTTCCCTTTCCTGTTTCTCTACACACACACACACACACACACACACACACACACACACACACACACACATATCACAGAGAAGGGAGTGGGGGGAGAGATGGGGAGAGGGAGAGGGATATCATGGGTTTTATATTCATGTGAAATACTAACACTTGGTCAGAATTCAGAATCTGTGTAGTGTGAAAGGGTGCAAAACATCAAACAAGTAAGTGATCCCCGAGAGCACATAATCTATTCCACCTTAAAACTAATCCACTTTAAATGCTCCTCCTTGTGTCCTAGTCCCTGTCCTGTCCTGTCCTGTCCTGTCCTCCTCCCTCCTCCTCCTCCTCCTCCTCCTCCTCCTCCTCCTCCTCCTCCTCAACTGTTTATATCACTTCAGCTCTCTACTTGATTCAACTCAGTTACAAAATACCTCCCATTTCTAAGGGACACCAAGAACTCTTCCCAGAGCACAGGCATGCTTTCCCACCTTTCTCCACAGGAAAACGAAAGCTGCACAAACAAAATGGAGAGCAATTAGAATACAACCCTGACCCGGAATCTAAAACCTGGGTGGGGTTGCTGGGTAATACCTCAACAGACCAACAGCTGCCCAATTGTGGGTCACTGTGCCTTACTCACTCCCTGGCTTAACCAGGGTCACCTGTTGAATCCCTGGAGAAATTTTTGTTCAACGTGACTGGGTTTGGTGCTGGAGGCTTTTCAGCTTCTAATTACGGTGTTGGAAAGAGAATGGAGACAGCTTTAAAATAATAAGAACGCTGTTAAAGGAGTAGATGGTGTTGGGTGACAAAGAGAAGTGCTGGCTCTGTATACAGTGTACATTTAGCCCGTCAGCAAACACAGAGCCTTCTGCAGGTACCACAGAGATACACAGATGCACATAGGACGATGAAGCCGTGAACCCCGAGGTTCTGGGTTTTGCTTTTACAAGCAGCTGCTAAAGTTAGAATAGCAGCTTAACAGAAATTAGAGTTTATCCTTTTGAATCTCCTAGCAATTTGCCTCTGTTGGGCCTGCGGTTCATTATGATGCAAAGAGAAAGGCTCCCGGAACAGGGTGTGATTCAGGCCTGCATTCCTGTTGCCACCTCCGATTCAGCTGAAAGCCAGAAGTACAGTGAGTATACTTCCTGGTCTTTGACCCTTCCTGGGAGCTTTTGAAAAGCAGAGTTTGTATAGAACACTAACCTCCTTCTCCACATTCACTGCCCATTAAAGTTAGTAAACCCACTCAGAGGCTGGCAGAAAACCACTTTTTAAAAATGTTCACCTCCATTTCCCTCCTAGTTTAAAAACAGGGTGTCCACCTTCTTACTTCTGTCCTCAACAAACTGAAGGGCCTGTAAGACAGCTGTTAAATGTCCCAAATAGTCTCTTGTGCTTTGGCAAAAAAGGGTCAGTGACATAGAGGACAGATGTTTTAAAATCTGTAAGCTTGAACAGACCAAAGCAAGATAATACAAATACAAGGAGAGTGGGATCCAAGGAGAGTAGAGTGTGTTTTGTGTGTCGACTCTGCTGTAAGACTTTAATCTGCACAGTGGTCTTCCTAAGAGACCAAGTTACAGACAGGTAGCCGTGGAGCAGAGAGGTTAAGCAACTTGCCTAAGACTACCCAGCTAACTGGGCAGAGTGGATTGATCTAAGTCCAGGAAACCTGAATCCAAGCTCCCACTACTGCCTCTAAGCACTAGAGGGGAGCTGGACTCTGGAGATTCATACAAGACAGTTATAAAGCAAATTCCAGGATAGATGAGTTACAGGAAAAACATAAGCAACTGATCTGTCCATTCATTTTTAAAGGTCATTTAAAGTCAAGTTCAGAATCAGTGAGGTTGAATTAAAACACAGATGTACACTGAGGTTTAAAGTGAAGCTACTTAACACTGGGTAGGGCCAATAGTAACCAGAAACCCAGTACCTGGATGCTGTGTTTAGCAGTTAAGGGGAAGAACAACAGGCTCATTTGGCCACTAAGTTAGTCTATACTTCTCTCTAGCTTTTCCAGCTGAAGGTGGACTCTAGAGCAGTAGCTGCTGCTGAAGATTCATAGGTTGAAGTCAACCATCTCCTAAATCCAGTCAGATAAAAATACTATCCAAACAAAAATTGCCCAGCAGAACAAACTCAAAGACTCAAACCAAATCACAGGAACCTTTAGTTTCCCAAACACCTGCCCTGGGGCAAAGCAAAGAAGCTAATTGGTGTGCACTGAGCTTGCCAATCAGAGGATTTTCAGGGTAGGATGGAAATCCCCTCAGGCTGTGGAAGCAGTAGGGATTCTAGGCAGTGAATAAGCCCCAGAGGAACTGCTCTGAAGCTGCACAAAAAAGGGTTTCTGCTCTCTGGTCACTAGCTGAGCCTCTAGGCCTCCAGAGGGACTTTAAAGGGTGAGATGAACTCAAAAA
>JADRCD010228143.1:28385-38710 GCA_019843815.1 Montemys delectorum | reverse complement strand
TAGCCCACACTTATGCAGAGGCAGATGGATTTCTGAGTTCAAGTCCAGCCTGGTCTATAGAATGAGGTCCAGGACAGCCAGGGCTATACAGCGAAACTCTGTCTTGAAAAACAAAAGGCAAAACAAATAATTTGAAGTATTAGATGAATACCTCGATACCATTTTGTTTAGACATTAATGGAGTAAAAATTAAAGTTAACAGGAGTAGAGTTGAATACTATTTAAACCAGAGTTGAAAGGGTTTAAACAAATTATAAATCATCAAGCAAAAGTGTTCTTTTTTTTTAAAGTGTTCATTTTTGTTTATTGTAAAATCTAGTTTTAAAAACAGCAAGCTTTAAAAAAAGCCAACACATTTGTGTTAACTCATTTACTGATATAATATTTATTAATCAGCAACACCTTTCATTTTTCCAGAATTTGAAAATTCTCTTTTTGTGTGTAATTATAGAAAGGCTTTACCATAGGGTCCTCTTCTTCCTCCTCCTCCTCCTTCTCTTCCTCCTCCTCTTCCTCCTCCTCCTCTTCCACCTCTGCCCAATTCTGTCCATCCAAAGAACTTTTCTCATCATTAGTGTGCCTCTGTTCTTATGTTC
The DNA here is from genome assembly GCA_019843815.1 of Montemys delectorum. NCBI lineage: Eukaryota > Metazoa > Chordata > Mammalia > Rodentia > Muridae > Montemys > Montemys delectorum. The sequence goes on along the minus strand of JADRCD010228143.1, from coordinate 38,114 downwards.
TGGTTTTTGTGTTGTTTGGGTTTGATATTATTATTATTATTGCCCTCAGTCCTTTCCTATCAAATATCAAGAGACTTCACAAATATTTACAAGGTATCTCTTGTTTTTCTTAATGAAGAAAGACATACATAAGTGCAATGTCTACCAAATCCCCAGCTTGTCCCCTCTGTACACAAGCTGGAAGAGCCTGGCTGGATCATGGCTGTAATACTCTTTACTAATCTTTCATACATATTGAATGGTACACTTTTTCACATTAGACTCCAGGTGAATCAAGGTCTCTTTATATAGCAGAATGCCAGCCGGAATGGCACATGTTTGCTTTATCAACCTCTGTAAAGCCGGGTGGTAATTTATATTGATTACATAAGAAGAAACTCCATCCCTGATACAACATGTTCTTTCAGCTGCAGAACCGCACCTGTAGAAATGCTAACTCACATCTGGTTCCATAAATCTGTTCTTTCTGATTCTCTGGGGAGATATTTTTATGTAAACTATATAGCTACATGTGGAACAGAAAAGACCAAAACAGATGTGCCAAACCCAGTAACCATTCCCACCCTAGGCCTGAGCTCTTATTTTCCTTCCCTGACTCTGATGGCCTCCTGTTTGAGGGATGACTCAATCCTCCTGGTAGGAAAGGTGCCTCTCACTGGCTTTACTAAGGCTGAACTAGTCATTTCAGCATCCCCATACTGTTACTATAAGCTTTAAGAAAGGTTTCTTAGTTAAGAATATTGCTTGACTTACTGATGTGTAGATCTCTGTTCCTCCTCCCTCCCCCAGCAGTTAAGGTGTGGATACAAAGACACATTTCCTCATCTTAGTATAGGTTCATCTTTAGTCAGGCACCTACACAGATTAGGTTCCATCTCTACACACTATCCATTCAAGTATTGCAAATGAAGTAACCGATCCCTTGAAGGTAGCTCATTTGTACCCAACATCTGAACTACACTTAGCTTTTTCTCCTCCTTCCACAAGTGATCTGTCGGTGAAATCAAAGATTAAACAAGCAACCTTGAAGCAAAGTACAAAATGAGATTATGTTGGAGACTAGAAACACTGAACCAAACAACTTCAGAGTTAAGAGAGACCACATCTAGTTTAAGCCCTCTGCTATAAGGGCCAACATCACAGGAAGGCAAGTCATCCACCAATGCCACCAACTAGCTCAAAGGTATAAACAGGATTCAATGGATTGTTCCTGTTGTTAATTCACAGTCCAAAAATAATTTGAAAGATCAACATATGGATGGCTAACTTTGCAATACTTTCTAGAAAGCAAGCATTTCTATGGCTTATTTGTTAACAGTAGGTGCTATTTTTTTTAAATGAAGCCTTGATTTCAAGATGTGAGGGAACATGGATGCCCCACTCCCACTCCCTCCACTCCCTCTTCCTTCTTCACCACCACCTCCTCTTCTTTATTTCTTCTGTTAAGTGTCCAACGTTTCACAAGTAACCATATGAAGCCATACAAACATTAAGAGTGAAACTTAAACAGCTCAGCCATGTATACCTTTCATGCCGATGGTTCGGTCTCCATCTGTGAGGGGAAGAGGGTGATGCAGGGGTGTGCATGTGGTCCTGGGATGGCTAGCCTCAGCTATGGAAAGAGTACTAGTGTCACGCATCAGGATGGAGCAGGCAAAGGAATCTGCTGGTGGTCTCAAGGTAACCAAAGACCAGTGGAGACCTAGGGCATTTCAGGTAGAAATCTCTCAAGAAAATGGCTTGTGCAGCAAGCAACTGTTCAAGAAAGGGGTTGTCTTGTGTGACTTTCATTTGTGTATTAGAGTTCTAGCAATAGCTTCACAATGTGAATGTTTAAAATTTCCCATAAAAAATTGATTCAAGGGCCTTGAGAAATAAAGGACACCGAATAAAAACTAAGATCCACATAAAGTATGGTGTTTCGTTAACAATACTGTAATAATATCATTTCATTATTTGTTATAAATATAGCATACTAAAGTTAACAATGGATGGAATTCAGCGCAGGGTATGACAGCTCTGTAATATTCTTGCAACTGCAAACCTAAATGTATTTCAAAATAAGATTTTATTTAAAGACTAATAAAAGACCCACCCAGATGATTGCTCATGCAAGCTTAACCCCAAACACATTCACTCCTTCCCAGCATGCTTGTGTCCTATACTTTCAGAGTATTTTAAAACTCGAATATATTCAGCTATAAGATATGAAAATCACAGCGTCTGCCGAGCAAGAGAATAATTCACACGTGTGATCTCATGTGTCAGAACTTCAAATGCAGATGAAAGACATATTAACAAAATTGAGTGCACCAAGACTCTGAAGATTTTACAGCTGTTCACTGTGTACACTGGACACATACAAAACTTTAAAAAGAAGATGCACACTAAAGTTTGTGTTAGGGAAACATCTTGAATCAGATGCTAACCTGTCTTGGATGTCCCTTTGCAGCAGGTGATCGCTAATGTCTTTATTTTTTACGCAGGTGTGTATTTGCAGTGTCCACGCACCCTTTCCCTTGTGTGTAAGCACACCATTGGTCTGGTGCCCAATCGCAGATGTGTAACTGTACAGAGAAGCCTGAAGGCAACATCTAAGGTCTTCCTTGACCGCCTTTCACTGAGCCTGAAGCTTGCTGATTCCTGCTAGTACGTCTTGCCAGTTTGCCCTGGAGATCCCAGTCTCCCCATCCTGAGCACCGGAATTCCTGGCAGAAGGTACAGGGCACAGCTGCCTTGTGATTATATGGGTACTAGGGATGCAAACTCTGATCTTTACCCTCACATGGCAAATGCCTTATCCACAGAGCAGCCTCTCTGGCCCACACCTTTACCACTGATTGTTAAAGACAAGAGTAAAACCAGAGCCCTAATGTTGTGTATGCATTGAATTATGTGCTTTGAATCAGCATATGGTAGGCTGTAAACACATGCAAGTCACGTGCCAACTTAAAAAAACGTAGGTATATAGAGGAAATGATCTAATATAATATCAGCAGTGACAATGTAACCCTCTGCTCCCTAGTTCTCTGTTCTAAACATGAATTGTATCTTTTACACACACTTTTTAACAGGTAGAAAGAAGAAAAGCCTGATCCTGGAGTAGGAGGCCCCCAGACAAAGGAGTCTGTGAAGCTGTCACGTGTGGGATGGCTGCTAGAAACCTCAGATGTGTAATTTCAGTCTAAACTGAATTCTATTTGACTCACTCCCATCATCCAAGCCAACTGGGATCTTCAGATGACAAAGGGAGAAGGAAAGAAAACCATGGCTGGGCTTGAAGACACATTACTACACGGAGTCTTTCTCTGTGGAAGCTCTTTGGTTCCTATGTGAGCATCTCCAGGAAGAGTTAGACTAAAGAAGATTCACAGAGTCAGGCACAGAGAGGCCATCAGAGTCACACAGCTGTGGTGACAAGGAAGGTCCTTACCCAGTAGACCACTGCCTAGAACCTGAGCCTACTACAAAATGTGAGCCCAGGCTTTGAAAACTTGACCTTGACCAGGGACACCTTGAAAAGGAATTACCAGGGTGTAACCACTCCCAGTGGAAAGAATAACTGCTGTATTTTTAACAGCACGAGGAAAAGCCAAAATATGGAGAGACATGGACGCTTAATGAAATGGAAAAAAAAAAATAATAAAACAACCGCCAAACTCCTCCACTCCTCACTTCCTATTTATACAAACACAGATGGGCAAGCAGCTCCAGGCCAGCTGATCCTAGCTATGTCAGCAGACTGCAGGCTGAGGGACAGACATTTCCATCCCACCATCTCCATAGCTGCATACCACCCCTGGAGAGAATGGGGAGGAGCTCTGCATCGCCGATCTCCATAAGAGGATATTTGTAAACAACATGACTGGAGCAGAGGTGGCCCGATGGCCACAGGACATTTGCGACCATAGTCTCAATGGGAGAAGAAATAGAAACCAGGAGGAGAGGACACTGGGGAGGAGTAGGGAGGAGTTGGGGAGGAAAGGGACAACATCAGTAGGACTCGTTTCCTTCCTAAAATACCTTATCTTACGGCCTCCTTCATTCATTAATGTTAAGGATGCTTGATAAAAGAAGGGGAGGAGGAAGAAGTTTTGTTGGTCAAAATCTCCACGTAAGTACCTAACAGATGAGAATGGCTCCTTGCAGCTGACATGGTTCTGGACCATCGAGTACTTCAGACAGCTACCAACTGATTTTCTGTAATTTTCAAAAGGATCATGTTCTTGTTTCTCCCCTTCTAGCTACAGAGGAGCTTAGGATGTCCTTGGGCAACCCAAAGTCTAACATCAATCTTGACAACGGAAATGATTTTTTTCAGAAAAACCTAAACACTGCCCATGACTGCTCACAAGTGGAATCCCATTTGAAGAGCTAGGCAGATGGTTTAGGTAGTAAACTGTTTTCTGTGTAAGCATGAGGAATTGAATTTGGATCCCTGATCCCTGTGTAAAGTGTCAAGCACAGCACCCCACACCTGTTAGGTCAGCCCTGGGCCGGCAGAGACAGGCAGATCACTACTAGAACTCCTAACATAGTTGAATCAGAGTACTCCATGTTCAGTAAAGAGACCCTCCCTGCCTATTAGAAAAAATGTAGAGAGTAACTGAGGAAGGTAGTAGCTCTTGCCCTCTGGCCTACACACACACAAGTAAATGTTTATTCTATATTTTTGCCTTAAAAGTTTATTTCTACCTATGTTAAACCTACAGCAGTCATTGCATGCACAATTTCTAAAGCATAATCAATGCAGGCCACCAAGCCATAATGAAGATAATACAGTTAGCTTTGACTATAATTAAATGTTTCCTTTTAGGGCATATATCTTCATCATTTTCAACTCTAATACACACATATGTACACCTACAGAAAGTATGTCCTGTGAGAGCCAAGATACATATACATAATAACTGTACATGACAGCTATAGGCACTTTTGCGGTGCAGGGACTGCTCTAACCCCCAGGAGAGAGAAGTCCTGAGACCAGCTGTGGCTCATGGGAGACCCTAAGCAACTTGTAATGTTTGACTCAAAAGCAAAAAAAAGAAAGAAAGAAAGAAAGAAAGAACGAAAGAACAAAAGAAAGAAGAGAAGAAAGAAAGAAAGAAAGAAAGAAAGAAAGAAAGAAAAAGAAAAGCCAAGACAAAATTACATTAAACAAACAAAAACAAAAAGTTGTACCACACACCACACAGCGGGGTGCGGGAGCCAGTAAAGGGCGCAAAGAGGGAGATGAGGGAGTGGGGAGTCAATGTACAAATTCTTAGAATGGAAATGTAAAAAACTCAGAATAGAAGTACTTTTAACGCAAGGCACAGAAATAGTGAGCGGTCACTCACTGAGGAGAGGGGTTTAGGGAGGAGAGAACCTAAACTCTAAAGAGGATGACCCTCCCTCCCAATGTGCCTGGGCACTCCCAGCCTGAGATCGCTGTTCTAGGGAGAGCTATTAATAGCTCTCCCTGTCCCCCAGTGCGGACGATAATTGGCACAGCCACCTCCCCGATAGCTCTGGTCTGAGCCAGAGGACTGATGGAAAGGATTGGAACTGGGACACACATGGAGAAGGAAGGGGAAGACGTGCACAATGCGGCCGGAAATAAACCGGAAAAGGAGACAGGACACAAGCTATGAGCTGTGGCAGAGCAAATGCAGATAAAGCGAAAGGAAAGCAGAGCGTGCAAGCATTTACCCTTTAAGCTTGAACAGAGCAGAGACAGAAGAAACGAAGACTCAAAATGATTCATAACACAAATTATGTGTAGGCTCCTAATATCTTTCCCTGTATTGACACGGTTACTGGCCGAGATCAGCCTTTGTAAATTTGACTGAAAATGGCCATCAGCTCCTTCTAGCCATTGCAGATGCCCACACAGCCCCTGTGGTGGCTGTCTCCCAGACTGCTCCTCTCTCCCAGGGTAGCGTACTCTCTCTCTCTCTCTCTCTCTCTCTCTCTCTCTCTCTCTCTCTCTCTCTCAGACCCGGCCTTGGCTCAGCCTTCCCACCAGCTCCTCCCCCACTCCCGATGGCCGCATACCAGACTGTCTGCGCTGTGGTTTCCCAGCCTTCCACAGATAGGCCACAGCGAGCAAGCGAAGTTGTGCCTCAGTGCGTCATTTCAGAGACCTCTTTTGACTTTTCACCAGATCAGAATTTCATATTGTGAAAGGCTGAAAGTAAATATCAAGGGCAAGTTCAAAAGGTCAAGCGACTTCTAGCAAGGCTGTGCCCCAGACAGAATCCAGTCAGCAGCAGGGTCTCCTGCAACTGGCCTTTCAGAATACAAGCCGCATGGGTTTCTACCCCGATTTTGAATTAGGGCATATTCTGGGTTTAATTCATCTGTTGGGCTCTAACCCCTTCACCTCAAACTTTTGGGTCTTTACAGAGACTATTAAGTTAAAGGGAGGTCCTAAGCATGGGCTCCATCCTGCACAGTAAGCTATCTAAGAAAGGGGATGGAGACACAGGCACAGACAGAAAATGCCACAGGAACATGGACAGGACTATCTAGTTGTAAGGGAACAGTTAGATCACCGCCTTCCTTGTAGAAGGAACCAATCCTAGGGAGGGCCTGGCCTTTGACCTTCTAACCTAGAACTGTGACAAAATTGGCTTTTGTTTGTAGTGCTCTGTTAAGGTAGGTCAGAGATGGATACCCAGGTATAATCTAGCCAAAGATGTATGTTAGGAGTTGAAAGGACTGTTTAATCTGCCCCCCCCCAACTTTCTCTGAGGAGACTATGTGTTATCTTAGAATTAGCTGGAAAAATGGGCATTCTTTGCAGCAAGATTAGACCCGCTGATCTTGAATGGATTAATTTTCATTGTTTGTGCCTCAGTTTCTCCAATGAAATTGGCTACTAGACTTGCATTCTTAAGTTTATTGTGATTGATTATAAAGTTGAAGAGCCATGGCACAAATGTGCTGAGTTGGGGGGGGGGCGGTTAGCTGGCAAGGAAAGGGAACCCCTGTTTCAGTGGGCAGAGGCAGAGCCCTCAACAGTTCACCCGGTTCTCACAGCCAGCTCTGTCTTTTAAACATCTAAATTTGACACAAAGGAACACCGGAAACAACAGCTACAATATTTGTCCAAGTCACTGAATCCTTCAGTACTTAATTCCGCTATGTTTCTTTCCCCTTGGTCCGGCAGAGAATCCATTTGCTGACATCTCTGGGCTTCCAAGGGGAGAGAACACTCAAACTCATTTCTGCAGTCCACTTTGTGTTTCTTCCTGTTTGCTACAGGCCAAATTCTCATCCCGTCTGCCTCTAAGCAGAGCTACTGACTTGAGTCAGTAGTGTAAGGAATGGTGTTTAGTTCTCTTCCTTATATGGCAGGGAGTGACAGTGTGCTTGCCTGTCTAGCTGAACTGCAGGATGGCTCAATGACAAGGTCTAATGATTGGTTATGGAAACCTTGGGCTCTGGCTTCCTTCACTCTCCCAGGAAGACAGAACAGACAGCCATAGGGTTGGAATCAGGGAGTGGCATCGATTCCTGCTCTGCCATTTGCCATTTATGTCACTTGGGGCCAGCTATTTAATTTACTTTGCTGTTCTCAGATGGCCCCTGCTGAAAAAGCACTGACATACATCAAGCCAGTAGGGTAGGGTAGCGGATGGATTGAATTGTTTATTTCTGCAACCGTCCTAGACCTATAAAGCTTCAAGTTAACCAGCAGCCTGCTCTCTCTCTCTCTCTCTCTCTCTCTCTCTCTCTCCCTCCTCCCTAGCCCCTCATTTTCCTTTTCCCTCCCCTTCCTTCTTTTCTTTCCATCTCCCATTCCAGATCTAAGTCATTGAAAAAAAATTATCTATCTTTAAAAAAATGTAGCCTTAGGAACAATGAAATGCTTTATCCATATTACATAAGAAATTCTTAGACTATAAAAGGCAGCTCCGGGCCCATTAATAAGGGCAAAGGTAACCGTTCCCGTGAGGATCCTAGTGGAGGCTGTCTTCTGCAGAGCAGGGAGATCCGTGCTTCAGAGATAGCCCCAGTTAGAATGTGGGCTTGCCAACCTGAATGAGGATGTCCTAGAACTTGTTCCTACTTGTCTTTGTCTTCCTCCCTGGAAAGCCCAAACGTTAAAGAAATCCACCCTGTCCCTTTCATCTACATGAAGGTCAAGGAGAAGCAATATGGGAAAGTGTGAGGCAAAGAGCAGGGGTTAGAAAGGTAGTCACATGCCTACAGAGAGCCTCCATGGGCAATCACAGTAGATAGCCAATAATGTGTAGTCCAGTATCAACCATGTTCAATGTAGTTTGGAATTAGTAGTTCTAACATCACATGCATTTTCATTGGATAGACTCAGTAGATATAACTGATCACTAGAGGTCAGATAATAGCAGAATTATCTATTCTAATATGAGCTAACTAGGAAGGGATGGATTTTTATATTTTGAATATAATATTTTAATATTACATATAGAATGATGAGCTTATATGATCAACTTTAAAATACTGGTCATATTTTACAACTAGCTCTCCAAATTCTCAAAAGTTTAACTTGAAGAGCTACTCTGAACTTGGAAAGAGAGGACAGTGACAGAGAGAGGGGATGCTGGGTACAACAGGGGGAGCTAATCCTTTTTAGCTTCTCTTCCACAAGCTCTGCCCCTATTTGCACACCGGAAGCTCTTGTAAAGCAAACATCTTTCGTGCAAAACCAGAAACCGTTGATCCTGGTCATCTGTTTTTTTGTTTGTTTGTTTGTTTTTGTTTTTGTTTTCATTTTTTCAATTCTTTTTTTTCTTTTTTGTTTTTTTTTTAATTTGGGGGGGGGGGGAAGGGCACACACCATGGCACATGTGTGGAGTTCAGAGGACAACTTGCTGAGTTGGTTTGCTCCACTATGTGGATACTGAGAATTGAACTCAGGTTTTCAGGATTGAAAGGAAGTGCCTTGACCCACTGTACCACCCTGTCAGCCCAGTCCTGGCATTCTTATTGGACCAGGTCAATCACATGAGAAATGAAGCTGTAAAATCTTTAGTGAATGGTGTATGTATGTTCTGTGCTCAGAATATGGTGTGCTCTTTCTACTCCGAGCCACTGAATGCCAGAAGAACCTTGAGGTGAACTTTCTGCCATGCAAAACCAAACTTGTCCCTTGTTGCCTAAATGCTCCTTGAAGGGGCCTCCTAGAAGAGCATCTAAGTCAGGGCCTGTGCAAGCTCCGACTTTGGGGGAATTGGGGGCGTGGAGTACAGGATGCATCTCATTTGGGATTTGTTATCCTTACCACAAAATGGAAAGCAAGAAAGACATGAGGACAGACAGACAGAAAGACAGACAGACACACACACACAGAGAAAGACAGAGAGAGTGTGTGAGAGAGAGACAGAGAGACAGAGAGAGAGAGAGAGAGGGAGAGAGAGAGAGAGAATATACTTTTGTTTTTTCTGCTAAGGGAACTAGCTGAAGTAACTAATCTTCAAAGCTGTTCAAAGACATAAATACTTATAAAGAGAAAAAATTCTCAGAGTCACCCCTCCCCCAAGGCCTAAATTCCACTTAGTAACAGTGGCTGGAACGAGACATGGAAACACCATGAGAAATTTTACTCTTCCCACATTTCCAGTGCAAACTTTACAAAAGCAAACACTGGAAATCTCATCAGCAAGCTGGGCCTTATGGGAGTCATAGTTTTGTGCTTAGCCAAAAGAGAGAGAGAGAGAGAGAGAGAGAGAGAGAGAGAGAGAGAGAGAGAGAGAGAGCGCA
>JADRCD010228143.1:0-28285 GCA_019843815.1 Montemys delectorum | reverse complement strand
TACGGCGACGAGCGAGATCTACAGTGAGAGAAGAAGAAGAAGAAAGAAAAGGACAGAGGAAGATGGAGCAGTTTCAGATAAATACTTCAGTGCATTAGCAAAGAGGCTTGGCAAAATAGAGTATTTGGGATACACAGCTGTAACTTTGGGTGGGGGGAATCATCTAAACAAAAATAGATTTCTGAGGAATAATGAACTCCATCATGTGCCATAAATTACTGTAAACACCAGTGACCAGAATTATTTCTGAGGCAGGATGTTTCATCAGAGCCTGGAAGGAGCTTTTACAAACTGCAGATGCCTGAACCCCACTCCAGCAAGACCTACTGAATTGGAACCCCCAGGGCTGGGTCAAAGGGTTCTGAAATTGATTCTGGTTGTGATGCTGCCTAAGAACTACGGATGCAGGCTGACTGAACCTGTGAATCTTTGAAGTGGAGCATCTCCCCTTATCGGGAACCACTTAGGACAAAGCTGTGTGAGCCAGAATTATCCCTGCCACTAACAAAGGACACAACCGTGGTCAACTCATGAGTTGTTCTTCCACTCAACAAATATTGGCTGGGATTCTGCTATATATCAGGCTACTGAATATCTACTAACAAACTGTTATTGCCTGCTTTTTGCATCTTGTGACTAACACAACAGGTAAATCTTATTCAAAGGCACCCAACAGTACATATATAATTTTAGTTGCTGTGGATACCTAGACTTTTGTCTCTTATCTATAAAAGAAAAGTGGATTACTGATATTTATCTTTCTGTACTAGGGATCAAACTTGAGGCCTTATGCATTCTAGGCAAGTGACATACCACTGAACTACATCCACAGGCCCAGCTCCTTTATGTTTTGTTTTCCTTAAGATGCTCAAATTTCTTGATGTTCTTTCCTATACACAATAGTAAATCGTACATGTCACAGGCCCAGGGACTGGGAAAATAAAATAAATAAATAAATATAAGTAGAAGCAACTATAACTGCAATTACTCCTTAATAATTTAGCCTCTCGTCATCATAATGTAGCTCTATAATCAGAAAAATGATAGCACAAAAATGTTCTGGGGAGAGATACCTACTTCCTCAGTTCGCCAAAATTACTTCCTGTGTATACAGATAAACATATCTATACGCTTCTCTCTTTGCACCTCGTGGCCTCCCAGAGATCGGTTCCGGGGATTGGGAACCTATAGACTGTATTGATGATGTGCCAAGCATGACTCTTCGGCAACCAAGGCTCTTTCTGTAATGTTTGTCGATGGTAGTATTTTCCACCTTGGACTTGGCCACAGTGTAGGAAATCATCATAACAATTGGGTAGACCAAGTATGCACTCCCTCAGCTAAAAAACTTCCCAAAGTACTGGCATCTTAAAAATTCCATGAACTTTTACTCTCTTTAGACAGGTGATTCCTCCCATCCCTGCATAAAGATGCTCCAAAGACTAGAATGCATACTTGTATGCAGCTCCATTTCCTAGTCCACACCCACCTACAGATAGCTTATCTGGTCCTTGTTTGTTTGGCTCTCCTGACCTGGCCATTGATACTCATTCCTGAGTGTATATTTGTCAATGTTTATTTGAAGAGGGGCCCAGAATAGAGCAATGTGGTTGGAACTGAGAGAATGTAACGCATCTGTTCCCCTTCTTGATCATGGGGACGTTCGGTGAACGAGAGGCAGAGAGGTAAATATCACTCAGATCACAAATTCCATTGGTTACAAATATATTAGCATAATGTATTTGGTTCACTAAAGAACTGTGATTTACCCTGAGATAAATGAGGTTTCTTGCTATATGCTCATGTAGTATGTGTGCGGGTGTGTGGTTCTGGCACGTGCACATGCATGCCCCTGCAAAGAACAAAGGAACATGTCAAGTGTTCTCTATCATTGCTTTATTTCTTTGAGACAGGTGTCTCACTGAATCTGTAGCTAGAATGGCAGTCAGCAAGCCCCAGAGATTCCCCCAGCCCTGCCTTTCCCGGTGCTTGGATTGCAGGTTCCTGGTTATGCTGGGAATTTAAACTCATGTGTGTACAACAAGTATTCATACCAACTGAGGCAACTCCCTAGACCCCTAATTTTTCTTTATTAAAATTGTTCAGTTGTTAATTTACTGACTGGGAAGCTAGCCCTCAGTCAGGGGAGAGCTATAGCAAAGCAGTGGTTTATACAAAGACACAAAGCTTTTTGCCAACAACAAAGCTCATGATATTTTTCTCTAGAGTTTTTCTAAAAAAGGATGATGTTTTACTTTTCAGTTACTAGTGGTGTCAACTTCAAGATGAAGATGGTCATCAAGAACGACACGGGCTGCTGGGCAGTGGTGGCACACGCCTTTAACCCCAGCACTTGGGAAGCAGAGGCAGGCAGATTTCTGAGTTCGAGGCCAGCCTGGTCTACAGAGTGAGTTCCAGGACAACCAGGGCTACACAGAGAAACCCTGTCTGGAAAAAACGATATGAACCCCACATTGGACGTTTTTTGCCTATTCACAAACTCATTCACATGAAAACTTGAAGTGATAGCCATTGAGAGCCATTGGTCATTCCAGATGTTTGCCTCTTCACCCAACTTTCTCTTCAACTTAAATTAACTCTCCCTAGCTTTTCTTAACTCAAGGATGATCCCCGGATAGGGGTAGGGCAGCCGCCAGACTGACTAATACACAGAGATACGCCAGAGCCTTTGCATCTGCTCTGCTAAGGGACTTGAGCCAATCAAATGTCTTTTTCCCTACTTTGTCCTGAAGCATGCAAGGAATTTTCCAGGTGGTAGAACAGCTGCCTAGAGTAGCCAAGTGCACGTGAATTGGAACACAGAATTGAGAGCCACAGTTCCCTGCTGTCGTCCTTGACCCACCTGGATTTTAACCCCATCCTCTGTGAACCAAGCCCTGGATATTGGACCTGTTTATTATTACACCTATATTTTATAGCACTGCCTTTTCTACTCTTATTGCCAGAAGGGCCCACTGGTCCCGAGTCTGAGTCAAGTCTTCACCACACTGCCTGTTGAAGGAGGCTCCAGTTTGGGAAAGCTTGCTCAGCTCCAGTCTTTTACTATTTCTCCTTCTTTCCCTGACACTCAGCTGGCTAGAAGTCATGACAATGCTTACTTTGCATTCTCTATCCTTTCCGGCTGAGACTGGATTCCACCTTTGACAAATGATCCTCGTCCCTACTGTCCCTTCACCTTGATCCTGCCCATAGGTGCCCTGTCATTGGCCCATAGGTGGAGTCTGACTAGTTCCCCAGCAAAATGTCTTGGGAGACAAGAGAGAATGTCCTGTGTGGGCTTAAAAGGAGCTAATTATGTACTCTCGCTTAATATGTTCCTCTCCAAGTAAAATGATTTCCTGGTGGTCAAGTGCTTTCATCCGCATACTCACAGAGCTGTGCCAGAAGCCTCGGGAGACAGGATGTAAACAGTATCAATCTACTACCATCATTCCGGCGTATGTGTGAAAAAAAAAGATGAGCACCTGTGAGGGACACCCAATTCACCAAGTCCAACGGTTCCTCACTGCTGTTTAGCAATCCTTTCATTAATCTCTTGGAATCTACTTGCAAGCAGTCATTTCTGAATTTCTCTAACCCCGGCAAACTTCCTATTGAAAACCACTTCTTCCCTGGATATGGGTCTCCTTTTCTTTGGAATGGGGGCACACTCCTCTTTCATATCTGTATGCTCATATCCATTTCCCCCCCAACCAGATCTGAGAAACAAGAGACACTCCTGAGCTGGGTACAGAGGCCCGCCCACATCTGTAACCCCAGCCCTCACCTGGGAAGCTGAGGCAGGAGGAGGTTTGTGAGTTTCTAAGCAGACTAGATTAGCTAGCGTGAGATGCTATCTGAAGCTATCTGAAACTTCTCTCTCTCGGCTTGAAGACAACTGGCTGTGCCCTATCTGCTTGACACTCGAGGCTGTCTGGTTCTCATCCTAGAGCTGAGATCCTGGTGACTTCCAACTCAGGAAATTTAAGAAAGCTCCATGTCTGCTTAGGATATGGGGGAGCTGAACCTCTAAGGCACAAAGATACTAGGATGGCACCAGGCCTTAGTTAAAATTGAGAATACTAAACAATGAAGCCAGCACAGGTGAGAAGCATAGCTCCTGGAGAAATCTGGTCTCAATAAGGACAGAAAGCTCAGCCAGGTGCGGCTGGTTACCTCATCCTGCCTACAAGGCCCAGGCATGACAAGCTGGGATTAATTCCATCCTTTTGGCTGGAGGCAAAGAAGCCACCTCATTTACTAAAGGCCTGTCTGCTGTCAGCACTTTGTCGTTGGTCTGTCCACCTGGCTCCTCACATTCCCTGGTTCCTGGATATGGCTCTGCACCACAGATAGCCTACGCTATTTGCCTTCTGTTACCTATCTCCTCCCTGGTCTCTGACCTACAAAGCCAAATTTCAGATAACCTTGGGATAGACCAGTTTCTTAAGGTTCTAAGATCAAGATTATAGAGAGTACTATGTAATATTTCTTAAATAGGAGGAAGGAGGAGAGATCTTCAGGGAAGGTAAGAAATGATGGTTACCACCCAGAGTTAGCATAACAGCCATTAAGATTCAAACTGAAAGTAGTTTAGACTCTATAGGCCTATTGGGAGAAGAGACAAAACCTAAACCTGTCATCTCATTTGGACATCTTAATCACTATGGGAAAGAAGAGAGGCATGCTGATGGCCATGCCAGGAGAGGCCAAAGAGTTGATAGCATCCTTAGAGGTCAGGGTTATTTAAGCAAAGGAACCAAAACTAGAATCAAGCTCTCACTTTGGAGCTCATGAGTTAAGCCTCAACTAAGAGTATCTCTTTAAATGAGCAGCTCCCCCCAGCCTCTGAGCATCTAGATCGGCTTGACAGATGAAGGGCTTTCTGTTTAGAAGCTAATGGTGCTATTTTGAGACTCTGAGAGATTTACCCAGAAAATGCCTCCTTAAAGTTTGAAGATTCTTTTGGCAGCATCTCCCTAACCTCCTCCCCAGGCCAACCATGTCATTTGCATTCCGCTATGTCAGCATTTCACCCCCCACCCCCAACCATGGCCTCAACCCACCACATTTCCAAGCCATGTGACAGACACCAGACGGATGGAGAGCCTGCAAAACTCTTCTCATGTTCCTCTCTATGTCACTTTTCGTCTCAGTGAACAGCAACTAACCAGTCGCCACACTACCGTGAATGACATATGGACTGGATTGTGTGAGTTTACAAGAAAGGCTTATACCCAAACTAGATTCTGGAACTTTCTATGGCACACCTCTAAACCAGCCTATTCTACCTGCAGAGAACAGACAAGGCTTGGGACTAGTGAGGAACCAAGGAGAATGGAAAGTAGCCCCAATTGTCAGGAAATCCATTCAGGTGTCTCCTTTAAGCCCTTGAATCTGAAATCAGAGCCCGTATCTTCTCTCTCTCTCTCTCTCTCTCTCTCTCTCTCTCTCTCTGTGTGTGTGTGGGGGGGGGTGTGGGGGGTGTAAAAAAATCACATGCCTAATGCAATCTTCGATTTGGATGTTTTAAACTGCACATTCTGTTGACTTTCAAAAATGGTAACAACCCACACTTAACCTGTAAACCAGTTAAGTACACACATTCCTCGTGTATTATTCTAAGATCTATTTTTTTCTGCAATTTTTTTCACCCAGAGCTTCGCCTTTATGTTTTTCATTAGATGATTTTAATAGAATAAAAGTTTCCAGGCTGTGGCTTCATTGAGCTCTGTCTACCTCCCTGTTAGGGGAAACATCTCCCAGATTGTTCTTCACCGGAAGGAAGTAGCATCAAGAGCGGCCTGACGTTCACCATGAACTGAAAAAAAACTCACTCTGTGCGTAGAGAACACATACGGTGTTATTTCAGAAAATGTGTTTCTGTAGTGTTTGGGGGTGGAGAGCATGTGAGGGAGATGGGAGAAACTGGCCATGGAGAAAATGAACTTTCAGCGACTCCAGGATGTTGGTTTCAAAATGGAATTTATCCTCAAATCCAAGATTATAGATTTTCTTCCAAACTGCGTTCCCTTCATGGTTTAGAGAATCCTTGAGGAAGAAATTGCTCTCCATGTTCTTATGGACATTAGAAACTCCCATACAAAGTCTGGAACTTGGTGTCTTCTGAGGTAGGACACTAGTCTGAGCAGAGCGAGTGATTGCCTGCGGCCGTTCCCTCACACTTACTCAGAGCTGTTCCAGGGAAAGAAACTCACAGGGCAGTCTGTTCTCATGTGTCACTTCTCAAGAAATTATCCCCATACTTCTAAACACAAGGATTGCTTAGCAAGTCCCAACCGCAAGGAATCACAGTCTATGGCAAACATAAATGGAAGCAGTCATCTGGAAACGCTAGACCTGACTAGGAGTATTCTTTTTTCAATGATCAGACTTCCTCTCCTGCTTCAGGGCACCTTGTCTTCAGTAAGTTCTGGTCCACATGTCTGGTTTTGCCTAACGCTAAGGGACCGACTGTGCTGCTTCCATTTACAGCTCCATGGACAGAGCCTTGTCACCAGCAGTGATCTGGGAATACCAAGCACTTTGTCCTCTATTTCTGACCATGTATTGCCACGGCACTGAAACTCCCCCGCCCTTTACAATAAAAGGAATTACTGACTACTACCAACTTGCAATACTGTTTGAGATGCCCAAATACGTCTGTCTGGAAATAAAGGCTCCTTCCCTTCCTTTCTGGAACATTCCTCCACGGCTCCTATCTTTTCAGACCCTGGGGGGGGGGGGCATACTTTCCAACAGAAATTAAGATTTCTCAAGAAATATTTTGGTAGGCAGTTAACCATAATTTCTATGTACACGCCCACTCACGCACACATTCTCTAGCTGCTTCAAGTTTATAGAAAACAGACACTGTAGGCATCTTCTGTTTAAGCAAATAGCGGATGAGTGGCACTAGGAGTTGGTGCTAGTGGTGGAACGCTGACCTTATTTCTTTACATCTCTGAAAACCCACTTCTAAAATCCTGGTAGCGGAGTAAGAGTGACTCATTACTTAGCTTAAAACTAGCTTTAAACAAAAACCAAAACCACAACAAAACAAAACAAAACATTCTTTGTCTTAACAACGTAAAAAGCTGTTGCTGTTATTTTTTTTTAATTAAAACCTGAATCCTCTTTAAAAGTCTGCTGACAGAAGATGGGAAAGAAGCTTGCTAAAGGTTTCTTTAGAATTCCGCTCGCTGACGCTGGCTTGAGGATTGCAGGTACAGTCCACATCCATACCTTGGAAACAAAAGCGCATCCCAGGAAAAGGCACCCGTGCTCCCGGATCCTGTCACCAGGAAAGAGCTTTACCTTTGTACCATCTCTAGAAATAAAACTTGACATTTCATCACACTGACCTTCTGGGAACAGATCAGGAAGCCCAGGCTGGCTTTGGGAATTTACGTGGTCTGCTGCCTGCCTCGAAAGATTTTACAGATCCATTCCCTAGCCAGGAATGTTGCCTGAAACCTGTAGAGCAGCTCCCGCTTTCCCGAAGGGGTAGAAAGAAAGACTATGTCTTACCTCTAGGGCAGCAGCTTCCTCCTAACGAGGGATGTCCTGCTGTCTGAAAGCAAGGATTCCTTTAAGCAACCCAGCAAGAGAGCAAGCAGGCAGGCAGGCAGGCAGGCAGGCAGGCAGCCTAATGCACACTGCTCAATTCAATAAAACTGCAGACCGCCCTTCCTTGGCCCCTCCCAGAAGTCCGTGCGAAGCGAACACATACCCCCTATGTTTACAGTCAGCAGGCGGTGGTATGCATTGTCCTGTAGTTTTTCTAATAGGCAGCCAATGACGACACCCTGGCCAAGGTGATGCTGTCTGCCCGTGCAGATGCCTGTCATTCCCTAGGCATGCTCAGGATATCACTCATCAGAAAAACCAAGTCCTAAAAAGCTTGAAACTGTGAGCAGGCTGCCAAAACCAGCCGGCTCCATGCCCTTTTTTGGTTATCCTAAGCGGGGCCTCCTGGAAGCAGATCCATTGTCAGGAACAATCATAAGAAACCTTAATCTTGGAGAAAGAGGCAGTCTTGTAGAACACAAATAGAGCTTTAAAAAGAAAGTGCAGTCCAGGAAACAATAAGTGGACAGTTAGACATGCTTATGGGAGTGAGGTTGGGGGTGGGAGGAGGCATTTTAGTTGAAGAAGCCATAATACATAATAGTGTATTTCTTTTCAAAGCTGTTTCACTACAAAATAAATTTAAATCATTACACGAGTTAAAAACCTGAAGTGGATAAGAAGCAGCTCTGCTGTCCAGGCTAAGTTCTAGCCTAGACTATGTCTATGTGTGTTATGGAAATAACTGACGAAAAGTATAAATAAAATGAATCGGTCTTTCTAGTACATAATGTTGGCCAGGGGGGGGGGGGGGAAGCTGATGCCAGAAGCTAGCAGATGGGGGTCCTAATCTTTAGAGAGCTTTATTGGCTTTTCCCACCAACACCTATCTTCCTTTCTTTCCTCTATCTTGGCAACCTAGAGATTGCACTAGAAATGGGTACAAAATGAATGTGCAGAGAAGGACATGGAGAGACCCCGTATCTGCTTTGGGGCAGGTATAGACAGAGACATATGCCCTCACAGGTGACACAGATGTCCTAGAACATTCTAGAAAGCCTGTGCTAGGGGAGAGTGAGCCCTGAAAGATGCTGAGTTACAATGCAGGTCACTGGCTCACACATGCAACCAATTGTGGTCTTGTATTCTTTGGAATTCATTCAGTCAGTACTTAGCTTTTAAGAAAAATTGGAATACTTACTGTTTGTCAGGCCTGGGGCTTAGCACAAAATCCATGTCTCGTTACTGATACTGTCTCATCACTGACCAAGAAGCTTTAAATACTTTTCCCTGGCTAATTACAAGTCCAGAAGCTTAATCAACACATACAGTCTCACTGAAAAATCCTTTTTTAATGAAGATCTGATGCAGAAGCTGTCTCCATTCAGGAATCAGCCCCTGCCCTTTGTGCTTCCTTGAGAATGCTTGGGAAGCCGTTGGTGCATATGGGTGAGTTTCTTCTCCAGCCCCCAGTCACCCAGAGATGTCTACATGGATCGCCTGTACTTCTTAGGGAGGTAACTTACCTTCTCCGCTCTCCTTGCTTTCTTCTACTAAACAGCTCCAAAAGAGTTACAGCAAAGACTACTGGGTCCAGGGAGAGTGGGACTTAAAGCATCCTGAACCAGAACTCAGAATGTACTTTCCCAGACACACAAGATAAATAACTTGTTGGTGGGAACCACACTGTTAATGTTGCATTTCAAGTTCACTGTAGCTCAACCAGGCATCCATGAACACAGCCATGTTCAAAATTATTCTTTTGGGAAACCTTTTTCTGATCCCAGATAAATGATCTGAAAATAAACTTTTTGAATCGTAGCCAGTTTGGCAGCTGGGGAAATCCTGTATCTGGCTGAACAGGTTGAAAGACAAAGTAATACTTCTTAGTCTGGCAAGAGACTGAACTTGAAGACAATAGCAGACAGACATGAGTTTCTTTAAACATCTCAATCATATCTATACGACCTCTACCCAGGGATTTTTCTGGGTGCGTGAACTCAAGGCGGAATTAGAGAGGGCCATGTGAAAGTGCTATTATCCACAGCTAGTGCAGAAGACAGCCTGAGCAACAGACTCTCCACTCATGCCTGGAATGCCCCTTGGGTGACCGGTGACATTTTGTAGTCTATGAGGATTATGTTTTGTTGTCTTTAAGTACCAGCTTTCCAGAGGAAAGAGAAGTTGTGCTACAAAAGGGGGAAATATTATCAACAGGAAACATGGAAGGGATGAGCGCGCTGCGTGGTTTATAGGAGATAAACAGCTGAAGGTTTTGGGTTATGCCCTTTGGGGGAAAGAAGTCCGCTTCTCTAGATAAATTCTAGACACTTCATATATGGAGTATAGCACATGCAGAGCCATCACGTCCATCTTACATATCCGCTGTAGAACTATAGATTCAACACATTTTGTGGAAATACATCATAATAGAGAAAATAAGCTTTGTCTTTAAAAGAAAACATGTTAAAAAGAAAAGTGACGAAAAAACATATTTACATATTGCCCAATCTCTGCCATGGGGATTTCACTTCCATTGTATTTACTTTTTCCAATTTATACACGTGTGTGTATAAATGTATGTACACACATGTACACACACACACACACACACACACACACACAATTTATAATGGACATTCCTGTGAAATATATTTCCCAGTAGTATCATCCCAGGTAGAGAACAGCTTATCTATCGCAGGACTTAGTCAACCACAATGGATGTAAAGAAACTTTTAGAAACATTTTCATGACACCTTATACATTTTTTTCTTCTTTGGTTCCTAGAGCTTGATGTCATATTGATCAGCAGCTGCAACTATATTTTGTTTGTGGCTTGACTTTGAAAAGTAAAAGCAGGCTATGCTTTTTTTTTTCATTCAAAACAGGAATCCATTTCCCTTAGTTCATAAAAAAAAAAAGACAGCATTTTAATTTTCAAGAAATCTACTTTATTGAACAGACAAGAGGATTTTTTTTTTAAGGCTGAATACTCCTTCCCACATTCTTTTGGTCAAATGAAATCTTTCCAGACTCCCAAGCCTATAAAATGAGAGTCTTGTCATAGAAATTAGATCACAAAGTATACATACAAAGTATACACAGAGGCATACCCTCAAAAAGACAGTGAGTGGGAGTTTAGAGTAGCTAACTGCAGGGAATGCAGAGAGGGTCCAAAATCTGAAGTGTTTAAAAATGAAAAAATCATCTAAGATAAAGGATAATATTTGGTAATTAATATTTATTTGTAGAAAAATATAAATAAATTAATGACTATCTGTAGAAAATTCTAAGAAAACTGAGAATAAAAATCTTTATGAACACCCTGAGAGACATCTAGCAGTAATATATAGAGCATATCATGTTTCATGAAAATATGTTAAAAGTGACTCCATTACAATTACTAAAAGGACAAGAATCACCAATGTCCCTTTTATGAAAGAGAAGAATGAGCCATTAGGGTAGTTAAAAAAAAACCAACAAACAAACAAAAACAAAACAAAAAAACCCAAAAAACAGGAAATGTATCTATTTGCTGTGATAATGTTATTTGTGTAGAAAATTGAAGAGAATCATTCTAGTCTACATTCTGTCGCCTTGATAAAACATTGAATGAGACCAGGGAGGAGAGGGCTTACTTAGTTTCGAGTTTATAGGACATCTCACAGGGAAGCCAGGGCTGGAAAGAACAGAAACCTGAAGACAGGAAGTGAAGCCAAGACCACAACAGAATACTGCTTACCTGCTTGCTCAGCTACACTGCTTATACGGCCCAGGCCCACCTCCTGCCTAGGGATGACACCGCCCATAGTGGGATAGACCCTTCCTCCAGCAATCAACCATGTCCACAGACATGCTTTTGGGTCAATCTGATGGAAGCAATTCTTCTGCTGAGATTTCCTCTTCCCAGATATGTCAAACTGACAATCAAGCTTAGCTACCAAGATTTATCGCAGTTGAAAAAAAAGAAAAATTTAGGGCACAAGAATCTAGAGTGCCCACAACCAGCCAGTTCTAATTTTTTAAAATGGGAAAATATGGTCGGGCGGTGGTGGCACTCGCCTTTAATCCCAGCACTTGGGAGGCAGAGGCAGGCAGATGTCTGAGTTCAAGGCCAGCCTGGTCTACAGAGTGAGTTCCAGGACAGCCAGGGCTATACAGAGAAACCCTGTCTCGAAAAACCAAAAAAAAAAAAAAAAAAAAAAGGGAAAATATGTTATTTGTAATTAGAACAAAAAGTGTATGTTATCATGAATGAATGTAGTTAAATACATAAAAATACATTTAAAAGTTCCAAATCTAATTTAAGGCCATAAAATACTCAAATAAAGCTGGACACTTTAGTCCCAGCCAGATGCTCTTTGTGAGTTCAAGGCCAGCCTGGTCTGCATAACTGAGACCAGCCAAGGTTTCAGAGTAAAAACTTGTCTCAGAAACAAAACAGAAACCAGCAAACAAATAAAAGCAACAGTCATACACACACACACACACACAAAAAAACCTCAAAGTCGTAATGATATGAAGATATAATTAACTTCACCAATTAAATTCCCAAGTGAGTTATTTTGTAAAGTGTAACAAAATAATGGCACATCTGGAAAGCAGAGATCTCAGAATCAGAAATACGATTGTCACAGAGTGGTTCCAGTTAAAGTGGGTCCTACGGGCACAAAACTAGGCAAAGGGATTAATAGAAGAAAGTAGAAACCCCATATGCAGACCCAAGGACACACACAAAACCAGTAAGGGAAGTATTAAAATCAGATGAGGAACGGCTATTGTATGAACAGTGAGGTCACAGTTCTGCTGACACAATACATGTATATGCTGAGTTCTCACCCCACACTGCAATAAACTGGGTGAGCAATGAAACTGGAGGTAATGAGGAAAAATTATAGGTGAATATTTTAATAGGATACGGAGCACAATAAACAACACACAAATGAAGAAAATGCCATACGGGAAGACATGGTTAAACATGGCTAACTGGATAAGCAGCACTTACACATTTCTGTTCCGTCACTCAGCCTGACACCCCCCCCCCAAAAAAAAAAAGAAAAAGAAAAGAAAAGGTAGGAAAGAAGTAAAGATCATAAATAAATCCTGAGGCAAATGGGCCTGGAAAGGAACAGCAGAGGGCCAGGTTCCAGCCAAATTTTGGAATATGGAAAATGGACAGATGGTTGGTAATTGATTTAACAGTAGAGAGACTGAAATCTGGCCCTGTAAATTGGTATGCCAATGAAAAAAAATGCCAATTTGAGCCTGAGAATCATGATTCTGAAGTCCGGGAATCTCTGAAGGTGTGGAGTGGAGTAGAAAACACATTCAGTTCAAAAATCAAAGTAAAACCCAGATAGCACCCACTCCCTGGACACAACCAGGTGAACTTCGTCTCAGAACCAGAGGAAAAACAGGAAACTGGTTTTCTTTATTCCCTGAAGAAAAGTATCAAGCTTTGAGTTAGCAGACAGCAAGACATAACATTCAAGTAAAAACCAATTCCCAGGAACCTTGAAACCCCCCTGTCACCCTTTCACCCTGCATGGATCTGAGCACCCTACCAGTTAGGTTTGTCCTCTGCAGAGGACATCTGTCTGGAAGCTTCCACTCCTGTGAAACTGACATGTCATGAGGACAAGAGGGGAGGATATCGAAAAGGAGAGACATTTCAGGAACTGATGACATTTCTGGTTCATTGTTGCTTTTTAACAAGGCAAGTGGGTACAGCAGCTTCCAATCAACTGCTTAAAACCTCACACTAAAACATGAGCATCCAGGGAAGGGAAGGCTTTGTGCAGGAAACAAAAAGCCACCAGAAATGAAGTTCAGCTGGTGAAGGCTCAGTGGGACCCTTTAAACACCTCCCCTCAGACCTGAGACCTATATCATACATCACAGTGTTTTTATGGTTCATATAAAGTTTTCTGACTTTTTCTCCCCAACTCCCACAGTCACTTATACAGCCCAGTATGGATCATGACCTACAGTGCAAGAAGCTGGATCTGTGGCAAAATGAGTTGACTCTGGTTGACAACAATGAACTATTTCAAAATAGTTAGTAGACAGAGCTTCAAACATCCTCAACACAAAGGTATGGTCAGTGTCTGAGGTGGCGTATATGCCAGTTACCATATTATCTGGTCATCACATAGTGTGTGTGTGTACGTGTGTGTGTGTGTGTGTGTGTGTGTGTGTGTGTATGTATGTGTGTATGTGTGTGTATGTGTGTGTATGTTTACGTGTGTGTATGTGTGTATGTATATGTTTATTTGTGTATGTGTGTATGTGTATATGTGTATGTTTATTTGTGTATGTGTGTATATGTGTGTTTATGTGTGTATGTGTGTATATGTATGTGTGTATGTGTGTGTATGTGTATATGTGTGTGTATGTTTATGTGTGGGTATGTGTATGTATATGTTTATGTGTGTATGTGTGTATGTGTGTATATGTGTTTATATGTGTGTATGTGTATGTATATGTTTATTTGTGTATGTGTGTGTATGTGTGTATGTGTGTGTATGTGTGTATTGTGTGTGTGTGTTGAGATGATATTCAGGATCCAATAAATATGTACAATAGTATGTGTTATTAACATTAGAGTATACTTTAAATATAAAATCAAGAAGTATTTCCAGGGCTGGAGAAGATGGCTCAGCAGTTAAGAGCACTGACTGCTCTTCCAAAGGTCCCAAGTTCAAATCCCAGCAACCACATGGTGGCTCACAACCACCCGTGATGAGATCTGACGCCCTCTTCTGGTGCGTCTGAAGACAGCTACAGGGTACTTATGTATAATAATAAGTAAATCTTTTAAAAAAAAATAAGGGTATTTATCCATATTAAAAAGAGGCATTTTCAAAGAATAGGAATGTTCTTTTGTAAATAAAATATTGTGGCAAAATTGTTTGAAAATTCAAGAAATAAAAATTCAAGTTTAGGGGAAAAAAATTCCTGCAAAAAAATAGAACAAAGAAAGATGAGGAAAAAAGTAGAGAAAAAATAAAAATAGAGAAATGGGAGGAGGGAAGCTCAGTGGCTAAGAGGGCTTGCTGGGCTCAATTCCTAGAGGTTCACAGCTACCTGTAACTCCAGTTCCAGGGCATCTAGCTCTGTCCTCATGGTTGCTAACATGCATATGATAACATGTATACATGCAGGCATGCACACATACATACACATACTTTTTTTATTAAAAAACAAATTCAATACTTTGTTCAGAGAGAGAGAGAGGTTGAGAGAGAGAGAGAATATAAATAGGGGAAAGAAAATAGAGAAACATGATTTCCCCAAACTACCAAAGGCTACACATTTCTGGCTTCAGAAAGCCCGCTGGGCTGGCATAATGTACTGGTGGGATCACACCTACGGCCTCAAGATGTGCTCAAAAGCTCTAGTGTTTGGAAACGTAATCCCCCAATTCCTGGGTTAAGGGAACACAAAAGTGGGGACTCTGGGAAGTAACTAGGTTAGGTGAAGCCATGAGGGGGAGGCCCTTAAGGTGGTGTTAGTGGCTTCTTATTGAGACTCTCGAGTAACATGCCTTCGGTGGAGCTATACACAACAAGAAAATGCTTACAGATACCATGCTTTTGACTAATCAATCCCTAAGCCAATAGTTCTCAACCTTCCTACTGCTGTGACCCTTTGATACGGTTCTTCTTGTGACAGTGACCCCCCAACCATAGATGATTTTGATGCTACTGCATAACTGTAATTTTGCTACCATTATGAATTATAATGTAAATATCTTATATGTAAATATCTTATACCATTATGAATTATAATGTAAATATCTTACATACAATGTAAATATCTTATATCTTCTTTAGTAACTTACTCTACCTCAGGTTATCAGGTAAAGAAATGAAAAACAACATAAGACAAAAATATGTCATTCTGAAGTAATCTGGTTCTTGAGGTTAGAGCCTTCCATCGGAAGTGAGGAACTATTACATTAGAAGCTAAAAACCAAGAAATAATAGAAGACGCATCCCTGGGAAAGGAGTGGTAGTGTACTGATTATGTAGGGAAGTTTCAGGTCCTAGCTGCATGGCTGGGTGAGAAAGTACCCATCAGACACCAGGAAATGGGCATTTTAAGTAGTAGACGAGTTGATGGATTTGGGGGAAACACAAAATAAGACGATGGACGATTGAGATCACCATCATTTCAGAAATGACCAGTCTAGTTTTCTTTCCATTGCTGGGTTAAAACACTGACCAAAGCACAGCTTGGGGAGGAGATAGTTTACGTTTGCTTCATCATTGAGGAAACCCTAGGGCAGGAGCTCAGGGAGGGACCTGGAGGCAACAACTGAAGCAGAGACCATGGAGAAATGCTGCTTACTGGCTTGCTCTCCATGGCTTGCTCAGCCTCCTTTCTTATACAACCAAAGACCACATACTCAGAGGTGGCTCCGCCCGCAGTGGGCTGTGTCCTTCTAACATCACTCATTAATCAAAATGATGCCCCCACAGACTGAACCTCAGGCCATTCTCATTGAAGCAATTTCTCAACTGACATTTTCTTTTCCCACGATACCCTACCTTGTATCAGGTTGAAAAAACAAACAAACAAACAAACAAACAAACACCTCAAACCAACACAAGGACTAGATGTCTGTATAAGAAAGGGAAAGTAACCATGGGACAGTTTAGCTTAACAATGAGGGAAGTCTATAGAGTCATAATTATTTATTTCACCAAAACAACGATGAGGTAATGAGAACAGGCAAGAACACACCCACGGGATTTCAGTGGATGGGAGTACTAAAACTTTGCTTAGTTAAAAAGTCAACAGTGTCTACTACTGAAAACTTGAAATATAATAAAGAATAAAGATATCGCTCAAGAATATTAAACTAAATCTCAAAAAGAATAACAAAATAGTTCACTTTTCATTTACTCACTGGACAAATATTTATTGAGTTTCTATCATATGCCAAGGCCTGTCCTGGATGTTATGAACTAAATACACTCTAATGGTGAGGAACAGATAAACACTGACTAATCCATAACAGTGTAACATCACTCAGTGGTAAGTACCATAAAAAAAAAAAAAAAAAAAAAAAAAAAAAAAAAGACAGGTTAAAGATCAAAACAGAAGTTTTCTCTTAAGAACTTCTAGAATAGAGGTATAAATAAAGCAGAGAGCAGTTAGGGAAATGGCCAACTGGGTAAGACTCCTTGCTCAGCAAGCAAAAGGATCCAAGTTTGAAGGCATGTACCCACATAAAGGCCAGTTATGACTGAGTGTGCCTGTAACCCCAGTATGGACAGATAGAGACAGGAGGATTCTGGGAGTCACTGACCAGACACTCTAGCAAAACTTGAGCTTCAAGTTCAGTGAGAGAGTCTGTGTCATGATAAGAATGCAGACATCAGCAGAGGAAGACAAGGTCCTGCTCTGATCTCTGTTCACACACAGTATACAACACACACACACAGAGAAACATACAGGCACATGCACAGGCACACGCACACACACACAGCAAGCAAGCAGATGAGCAAAGGAGCCAGCAGAGAGACTATACAAAGGCAAAGCATTTCCCAAGCAAGAACAGCGAGTACATATTAAAATAAAAGCCAAGTCCAGGGTTACCAGGAAGGAGTGATAGCCAATGGCTGGTCAAATTATGCAGAGCTTCTGAATGCTGGAAAGGACTTTGGGTTTCGTTCTAAGTAAAATGGAGAGTTATTGGGTGATTCTGAGCTTGGAGGAAAGGTTATATCTGCTGCCCTGTGTAGTTAGTGTATGTGACAAGATTGCAAGGGTGAAGACATGGGGGAGGCACTGGCTTGAACTAGATTTTAGAACTTGAGGCCAACAACTATTCATCAGACAGAACAGTAGCTAAGACACACACACACACACACTCACACAGACACAGACACACACACACACACACACACACACACACACAAGGAAGAAATAAAAATGGCCAGTAAGTATCTGGGAAGAAAATGTTGAACATCCTTAGCCATCAGAGAAATGCAAATTAAGACTGCTTTGAGAGTCTGTCCCACCCATCCAGAAGGGCTAATTATTAACCAGACAAAGGAAGCTAGAGAGAGTGCAGGGCAAGAGGAACCCTTGTTCACTACAGGTGGGAATGTAACCTACTCTAGGCACAGGGAGGTCAGAGAGAGACACAGGGATTTGAGAGAGACAAGACAGGGAGAAGAGCTGTTGAGCAGTCATCTATAAACCACAGACACCAGACGCGAAGACAGACTCATGCAATGGATTCTCCCTTAGAGCATGCAGAAAAAGCCAGAACTCTGTTGAAGCTCTGATTTTGGAGTCCTTCCCTCCAGAATTAAGGGAGAGTAAGCATCTGCTTTTTGAAGCCACCCAGTCTGTGTTAATTTGTGACAGCAGCTCGGGAAACTAACACACTCCACATAGTAGCTGCTCTTCAGCCTTGTTGCCATCATGAGAAGATGAGAGACACGGAACTGGGTTGGGTCTGAGAGCCCGCCAAGCCCAGCAGAGAGCTCTGTGCCCAGGCTTCCTGGGAAAGAAGCAAGAAGCAAAGTGCTCTAGCTGGAAGCCACCAAGATTTTTGGAGTCATTTTTTAACAAAGAAATGGCTAATA
Source organism: Montemys delectorum (assembly GCA_019843815.1). Classification (NCBI taxonomy): domain Eukaryota; kingdom Metazoa; phylum Chordata; class Mammalia; order Rodentia; family Muridae; genus Montemys; species Montemys delectorum. The sequence goes on along the minus strand of JADRCD010228143.1, from coordinate 10,112 downwards.
TTTGTAAATATGCAGTGAAAAGTAAATGAAAAAATTTGGCTGCACTAAGATATACAAATGTCTGTTTCCAAAAGACACCACTTGTTAAGTAAAAAGTCCAATTGAGAGGGAATAACTCAATGTATAAAGACAAGAGATTTGAAATACCTAGAATGTGCTGGGTGTGGTGGCACTCAGGAGGTAGAGGCAACAGATCTCTGAGGCTAGTGGTCTACAGAGTAAGTTTTACATAGAAAAACCTTGGTTCAAAACACACACCCCAAATTTAAAAAGAAAAAGAAATATCTGGAATATCAAAGGATCTATGTCAGTTGGAAGAGACAGGGAGGAGAGAGGGGGAAGGGAGAAGGAAAGGCTAGTAGAAGAGAGAGAAAAGGAAAGGAGAGAAGGGAAAAGGAGAAAGAAAAAAGAGAATTAAATAAGAAAGAGGCCAAATGGGAAAAGAGAGCGATGGGAGAGGAGAAGGAGAGAGGAAATGAAGGAAAAAACTATACATCCACATTAGTGGACCATCCCTTAACTACTCAGCCACCTTGTCTCCATGGCCCACATTAGAAAACGCAAAAGCTGGTCTCAAACTGATTCTACCCTGTCAGTAATCAGGAAAGCCCAAGTTCTAGATGGAACTGTCTCACAGCCAACAGCTGAGTTAAAAAAAAAAAATAGGTTTGAATCACACAAAACTAAATGACCAGGCTAATACAGAGCAAAATACTTTTGCACATTTTAGATAAGGAACTAAACTGGTGCCTTTGGTTCACAGAGTAAGCTGGTGGCATCTCATGACAACTGTCCTGTGCTTTCTTTTATCAGGTATGCCACTGTAAGACCACCCCCTTGGGAAATTCTCATACTCTGCAGCAAATGCGAGCATCCGAGGCACTCTGCACTACAGCTGGCTTTTTCTCAGTTCCCTTGTTCACCCATCTTTCCTACCATCTCATCATGCGTTACCTACAAGGCGTAGTGTCAGACTCTATGCCTTTAATCATCTTATAAAAACCCATGCCTGCTTTCAAAGAACTGCTTTGCTTTACACAGGTCTCCAACTTGTGTAAAGTGGTTATGTAGGACCAGAACTCTTGACAGACCCTCTCTCTCTACACGAACATATTTACCCAGCTGTGCATGGTGTGTCTTCCTGTTTATACTTAATGATGACTGTCTGAACTCCAACCAAGACCATGTGGCAGAGTCTGGCCTTACCTCCTAACCAAAAAAACACATCCTTCACTCTTTTCAAGGGGAGAAAAGCCAATCTCATAATTGGCTTTGCATTGCAGGCATATTTGTAAGGGGTGCAAAGAAGAAAACATTTAAAATATTTGATCTATTTTGGGTGAGGTTCTGTAGCCTTGGCCTCGCGGGCTGTCATCGGGGAGGAGAGGCAAGAAGGCAGTTATTTCTCTTGGGGGGTAGACTGTTTTCAAGATCCAAAAATGAGGAGAGAAAACATATTTTCAAAGAGAACAGAGTCTGTTAACTGGAGAAAGATGGTTGTGCAGAGCAAGTCAACAAACCATGTGACATATGTGTGTGTCTAACCACCGCTCGGACTGTGTAGGGGTGTTGATCATTTTATATCAGGCTGGGGAATGGGAAGAAATGAAATACCAGGTTGCATTTTTCAGAACTTTGCACGAGCCATACACTTTGCTCTTACTCTAGACTCCATCTTCCCACTGGACTCTCCCCTCTGCCTATTGATGGCTAAAGCAAAAATGCCTACTGCCTGACTCTTGTTTCTCTTAGATGCACTCTTTTCTTTAGTGTCAAATTGCTCCACATTAACTTATGCTGCAGGCCACCTCCCCATCTTCCTTGACCTCATGCCTTGGTCCCTGACCATTCTGTCTTCAGTGCCTTCCCTCATCTCATTGATGCTCTATGCATAGCTGACCTGTCACCCTAAGCCTCCTGGGTTCTCTCTGTCTTTGATGTTTCCTGACAGTCATTTCTTCTGGTTCTTTTTCCTTTTTCTCTCCCTTTTTCTTTTATTCTCCTAAACAGAGGCACACCACAGTGCTCATACCTGTTCTTTTCCTTAGAGACCAATACTATGCAGCAATTGCTTACTTCACAGGGCCGATGTAAGGATGAAATGTGTTAAAACTGTCTATGAAGTCCATGTATTTATTCATGTGACAGTCATGAAGTGAAATGACTTCCTATAAAACTTTTCTCAGTCCTGACAGGGATGATGGTTTTGGTGCTGATGAGGGTTGCATAATCATGTCTCAGTGCCTTGGCTCAGATTAGGTGTAATAGATCAGATAATATACATATTACCCCTGCTTCTTTGCTCTCATCATAGATTTGTACCCTTGCCCAAGTTTCCAATGTCAACTCTTTACCAGCAGGATGAAGTCAAAGAATGGTTGAGACTTTTTAGGTGATCTATAATGTCCATTCTGCTGCCTCCCTCATGGTTCCCAGCTGAGATGGTTTGTATATGCTTGGCCCAGGGAGTGGCACTATTAGAAGGTGTGGCCTTGTTGGAGTAGGCATGGCATGGTGGGTGTGGGTTTTAAGGCCCTCATTCTAGCTGCCTGGAAGTGAATATTCTGCTAGCAGCCTTCAAATGAAGATGTAGAACTCTCTACTCCTCCTGCACCATGCCTGCCTGGATGCTGCCATGTTCCCACATTGATAAAAATGGACTGAACCTCTGGACCTGTAAGCCAGCCCCAATTAAATGTTGCTCTTATAAGAGTTGACTTGGTCATGGTGTCTGTTCACAGCAGTAAAAACCCCAACTAAGACACCAGCACAGACTCTCTTTCCCTCCCACGCTGATCTGCTTAGTTCTCCTTCTACCCTCCTGCCCCAACAACCCAAGCCCTGGTGCTTCTGCCCCTTCATAACTACTTAAGTCCTCGCCAGCTGTCACTATTATGTCCAGACACCCACCTCTAATCCCTCCAATTCCAGTGTTCAACTTCAATCCTTGGACTACTTATGGCCTCAGAAATACTGTCAGTCCTTCTACTATCTGCTGACTTGAATTATTTCCTTCCATTCAAGGATGTCTCATCCTTGTCTCTGTATAGGTTAATTAATAGCTTGCTAATTAATAGTTGATTGAATGATGCCTAATTAATACATATTTCTGAGTGCTGCTAATTCTATTCATTTCTGATGATACTGTAGCCAACAAGATAGACACAGAACTTTTAATATAATATTTTAACAGAGATCATATCATATAATCACTGGTGATGTACTCATCTTATATTTCTCTGTATTTCTACCACCATTTTGAGCTAGAATTTAATAATGTAAAAGAAACTGATATTTGACATATTGTGTATATTTAACTGTGTGCAACAGTTGGCACTTTGACATTGATTGAATGTGAGTTTGGGCAGGCCAGAAACCCTGGAGTTTCATTGTCAATACCCTAATTAAGAGGTGCAGGTGGTTGGAGGAGGCAAACCAATGATTTGGTCCTCCCACATGCTCATGAATACCAGGACTACCTCAGACAGAACAGTCCGTGTATAGACTTCTGGAGACACTGGCGATACATTGTTCTCAGAGTTCTTCTGGAAGGTAGGAGAAGAGTAGCCATGATAATAGTAGTCATAATAACAGAAAACACCTAAGTGTGACTAGGGTTTGATGTACACACTTGAAGGCCAATTAGCCAACAGCATAGGAGCTACACTGTGAGAGAGGGAATGGAGGTGGATGGCCAGATTCCTGGAGAAGTGCTAGTTTGCTCTTCCCAGTGCTTTACAATGGCCGTCTCTTCTTTGCTTCCCATTTCCACCGGGTGATTTTCTAGTTATAGATCCTGTGTTTATGTATCATTTTCAATTGATCTGGTGTTCTGCATGAACCTGTCCTTAGAAGTATTAATTCTAAGTCAGTCTTTAGGATAGAGATGTTTCAGGAAACTTTTTATTGAACTTGTTTACTCAAAGCCTGTGTAGTTCTAAAAGACATAATAGTCAAGCTGTATACACAGATACAGACTTGGTATGGGGACAGAGGCATAAGAATAATTATTAGTCTCCATATTTCAGTATCTGACTAGCAAAAAATATCATGGAATGGTATTTTAAAATTTTAAAATAATTTGGTCTTCTTTATCTGGCCCTCATATAAGGTGATCCATTTTACTTTGGGTGTGATGAGCTATGGCGCTCCCAGCAGTTCTTCCAATCTAGCATTCTAATAATTTCCCCCTTCTCTGAAGAAAATAGAACTATAAATTAGCTAAATTCAAGAATACTGGTCTATACCTACTCTGAAACAGGGTCCTATGTCTTGGAGCTATCCATCTGGGGTCAGATACAAATGGGGACATTTGTTAGGCATGAGTAAGAGTGATCAGGAGATCTGGGGCTATGCTCAGAAGGAAGTCTAGCCGTTCCTACTGTCCATTTCTGTTGTCATACAAATACTGTGTTTTGCTGGAATGGGCTTTGAACTGTACTTTCTCCGTGAAAGGAGAAGACTCAAGATTCCCTGTAGCTCAGTCAAACTTACTTTGGACATATCTTGGGCTTAGACCAAGGCTCCATGTAAAAGCTAAAGCACTCTTGCTCTGGTCACTATGTATCTCTTCTGTTGGGAAGGTACCTGAGGGTGGAGGGTCAGTTTGAACCTTCCCAGCTCCATCTTAAATACTGTTTCTTTAAGATAGTTGTGAACTATAATGATCGGCTTACAGATGTTTCAAAATATTAAAAAAAAATAAAATCATACCTTAGTATCTCTTTCTGTATGTGTTTAGTTTACTAGCATCTTTTAAAATAAGATCCTGGGCCATCTGTGTTATCATCACTTTTCTCTTACACATCTCCATGAAGTCAGTAGGCAAGTGTTGTGGTGAAAAACAAAGAAGTTGAAGAACCTAACTGCAGAACCTAGAGAGAATTTTAGAGCATGGGAAGCATATGCACTTCGAGTTAAGCAACTTGAGTAAGTACTCTCAAAGCTTGACATCCATCTCACAGAGTTGACATGAAACATCAAAATTAATAAATGCAAACACACTTTGTAAACAGGGGTGCTTGGCTCTGAGTGATCACTATTGATATAAAAACTGAAGACTGGAATCCAACTCACCCTCTGAGTTTTGTTATTTTAAACTTAAATGGCTGCAAATTCCCTGACTATGGGACCTTGACCCTAGTAGACCATGGAACACTGCTTTCTGCAGCCACAGAACTTTTTCTGATACTTGTCATTCCAAAGAAATCGGTGACATTCCACTGGGCACTGAGAGGAAAGCACACAGTTTTCCCTCAATATCAGGATAGATTATGTTTTGGAAGTGCTAGTCAGGGAGTTAAGAAATAAAAAAGAAAAATGTGTTTAGGATCAGCTTTAAATAGAATGTTCTAATGCTCTAAAGACCGCATCCTGACTGATGGCACAGGCGCCATTCCTCTGGCATGCATTCTCTGTCCGACTTCCTGCCCGCCACCAGTCGTTGTCAGAACCTAATGGTCTCAAGACTTGTTTTCTAAGAGGCCCGTGCCAAGCTACACAAATGAGTTACTATGCATTGCTAAGGCCCAATAATGGTTGGTATTTTTCTAGGTCTAAAAAACCCTTGTGCTCTAGGGCTGTTTTGTCTATAGCGACCCCTCCTCTTACCTCACCCACTGCCAGCAACCACGTTCTTCTGCTCTGTCTCTGGGTTGCATGTTTTCCTTTCAAAGTTTTGAATATTGCTTTGCACATAAGCCTCTTAATTTATGTAAATGGTATTACTGTATATTGTCCTGATTCTTGTTTGTCTTCCAGCTGCTTTGCTTTTATTATCCAAAAAACAAAACAAAAACAACAACGTCATCAACAACAACAAACCTCAACAGTAGAATTTGCCTTGATATGATTCCCATTTTAACCTCAAAAGATAGGGGAAATTTCAGGTTGAGTGCAAACTGTGGTTAAACGTGTTTATGAACCAATGGTTAGGGCCTCTTAGTATCTTTTATGTCTCTGTCTCTGACTCTGTCTCTATCTCTCCTGCCTCTGCCTGTACCATCCTCACTGCTATGCACTTGTTTGGTCATCTGGATTTTTGCTGTAACTTATTCTCCTTGCATCCTTTCTTTCTTCAGCTTCAACCCCCAACCCCAATTCACGCTTCTTCTGCAACAGGAATGGAACAGAATCCTGCCATTTCCCTAGTGGAGACAGCCCTCTGCTTCTCCAGCATGCTTAGAATGAAATACTGCAAGTCTCAGCTTGCCCCACCCTCACTCCCACCCCACATCAGACTTCATCTCTTTCTGCTCCTGACCTCTTTTTTCCACTGTAGCTCTATCATGCAACAGCACACTGTGTTGCTTAGGCCTTTGCAACAGCGTCTTACTCTGCCTAGAATATTCTACCCCTTTACACATCTGCCTGGCTTCTTCCTGCCCTTTCTCAGATTTGTACGACCATGTCAACAAGACCTCACTGCACCTACCCTTCCCTACCCCCACCTCCCCCCCAAAAAAAGAAAAAGAAAAAAATTGAAGACATCGTTTGTCCCACCTTCAACTAGTTTCTTCCCCTCTACATAGCATAGATCTAATTGGATTGTTCTTTTCTTGCCTTGCCTCTACTCTTCATGAGAACAAGAGCTCCATAAAGCCCTGGTCTTTGGTTTACTCATTATGGTATCCTCAATGTTGGTTCTTGGTGCACGGTTGTGTGAATAGATGGATGAGTGAATGATTGATTTGTGAACAAAGGTTATTCTTCTAAAATGAACATCATCATCATCTGCCTGTTAGTCATCTTTCTAGCAGTTCCTTAGCCTTCCTCTGCTCCATTCACTCTGGCATGCCCATGCCACATTCAGCTTTCTCTCCAAGCTCTAGCCACATTAAGCCTTTTCCCATACTCTTGAATGAATCTTGCTTCCTCTGGTTTTCAGGTTTCTATGCATACAGCTCTCTCTGCCTTGAGCACTGTTCTTGCATGTGGGTCCAATGGGCCCTTCAGATATTCCTCTAGGAAGCCATTCTCACTGCCTCTGTCTGAGCTAAGTACCCTCCTAGCCATGGCACTGCGAGTGTCTAAAATCATTGTATTTATCCTTCTCAACTGCCTCTTTATTTATCAGCATCAATTCTGTACTTTGTGTTTCTGGAAGACAGGGGAAGGTCTGCCTTTTTTATCACTATTTCTGCATTGCCTGGTACAGGGGCCTCAGCCTCTCGCCGACATAGCTATAAACTCTTGCAATGCTGGAACTCAACTGCCAAAACGAATTTGTTGAGTGGCTCTTAATGAATATGATGTCCAAGTATTTTTGGGTGAATTATACATGGAGATCACATTGCACTAGTTAGAAAGAGCCATAGAATATCCCCAAAGCAGTTTTTAGCATCCAGAAATATCCACACAGAGATAATACCTAATCAGTCTCTCATGGGAATTTTAAACAACGCTGGCTGTGGGGACGTTCCATGTGACATCACTTTCATCAGTGTAAGGGCGAGAGAAGGGCTAGATGAGCCTGTTGAGCTCAGTGACAAGGAGCCTACTGGTCTTCTGGGTTATTTTAAGTGTCCGTTCCCAGGAAGAGAATGACAAGCTCTCTGTGAACTCAGCTTTCTCCTATGTTAACATGAGAATTTCAATAAAGGCCATCCCTTCCAACCTCCCTTGAAGGAATAATAAATAAATGTGATAAGAAACTGTTCTGCAAAATAAAGCAGACTCCATAGTCAAGAATGGCCAGCCAGAATCCCAGAATCCCACATGTAGCTAGGAAATGTTTCCCATTTAAACCATTCCCCCCAGTCTAATGGGTGGTAATCAGTAACCTTCTTTAAAACACACACACACACACACACACACACACACACACACAGACAAAGAGAGAGAGAGAATCCTGGGAGTTGTTGAAGTTTAAAAGAACAGTTCACTTCAATGTATTCATAAATGCCTCTAGACTAATACCAAATGTTCATTTCCTTTTAAGTTGAAATGTATGTTAATCAATTTTCATTTATTTGCTATTGATGTGATTAATACGGCTTTATAAAAATATGTAAGTATACTTATGTATTTATGTGTATTTATTTATATTCTGAAGTCTATAAAAATCATACACTATATACATACATACATATATACATACTTACATACATATACCTCAATCGAACTAGGTGGTCTCTGTGAGTCTTGGGAGTTTGGACTTTACTTTAGTTTACATCATCACATACATGCCTTAGGAAGAAAGCTATCATACACCAGTCCAAATTAGCCAGCACCACTCAGAAAGATCATCCTGTAGTATATACTTGTGGATAGTTTGGGTAGGTAAATGTAGACTATACTTGTTACACTGACTGAATAGAATCACTATTCTCAGTTACATCCCAAGTTTGACTCAAGACGTGAACCTGGCTCTGTCACCAAATAGATACTCATACAGCCAATACTGTTCCTCATGCAAGTGTATAATCATCCTGTACAGCCTTTCTAAAGCTGACTTACGGTCACAAGAAGGCCTCTTGAACTCTCATAAGACAAATTCTGATAAGAGCAGAGGCTTGGAAAGTGCTCAAAGATTCTGAGCTAACTATGAGAGTAACCTTTGCGGGTTGTGGACATAGGTCTTCCAAGACCACAGCCGTGTGGGGTGGAGGCAGCCAACAGCTGTACACTGCAGAGAGCAGGACAAAGAGAGCTAGATAGTTTGTCTCGATTAGAAAAATAGGCACAGAATGGAAATGGGGGAATGAGGGAAGGACAGGCTATTCACTGCAGATCTCTAGAAGCAAATCCTTCACATTCCGTTCCTCTCCAGAGGGGAAGAACAAAAAGAGGATGATTTTCATTGAATTGGAACATATGGAAAGCAAGTCTGAAGAATAATAGGTTTCCTTTTGGTTTTATAACCAATAACTTAACAATAGATAAATCATAAACTTAATCTAAAGTCTTTGGTTTAAATAAAACCCAAAGAGAATTAAATCTACTAAGCCTTCATGATCTAGTCTTGACAGATTCATGTCAAGTTCTAAGATCATGTCTCAAAGTGAGGCAAACAAAACAGACACTCTGAATGAAGCAAGCCAGTCAAGTGTGCAGAATGAAGAAAGCAAAACATATTTCTAAAGCTGAGTGCTAGCCTGCCTTCTTCCAGATACCTGGTCAGTGTGTTTAGCCAACATCTACTGTTTGTCAGGCTGTGCCATGGGTTGTCATTCTCATGGAGCACGGAACAGCTCAAGTTTGTAACATCTTTGGACTGTTGTTTCAAACAATCTGTTCATCAAAAGTAAAGGATATGGTAATTCCTTGTATGAACTCTTTGTGAATATAATCAAATCAAGAAAGGGTTCTTAAGTTAAGCACACTGTTTAGGAAGAAATAAAACAAACTGTTTCCATGATCACCACGATCCTATGTTCTCACGTTTTGCTCATTACTGTTCAAGGTGGGAGCAGGAGCCAGTCAGTCCACCCTGTACTCAGGCAGGAAGCAGTGATAAGTGACCAGGCTCAGCTAGCTCTCTCCTTTCATGCAGTCAAGGATCCCAGCTCATAGAAGGGTGCCTCCCACATTTAAGGTGGTCTTCCTCTTTCAATGAACCTAATTTAAATAGCTCTTCACAGACATGTGCAAAAGCTTGTTTCTGTAAGTGATCCTAGATCCTCTCAAGTTGATGATCAATATTAACCATTAGTGATGACCACTCAGAGGCCAATCCGTGAGGAGTGTGGCTGTCTAGTATAAAAAGACTCATAGCCGTTGTCAGAGATATTCTATGAAGCAGAGTTGGAAGAAAGGGAAGAGATTGGAGAAATAGCCTTATTTCTTCCCCACCCCAGAGTTCATCTTGGGCAGCTCTATCTAGAGGCTGGAAGGCAAGGAAGCTTGGAAATGAAGCTTTGTCATGGTTTGAATATGCTTAGCCCCGAGAGTGGCACTATTTGGAGGTGTGGCCTTGTTGGAGTAGTTAGAATCACTCTGAGTGTAGGCTTTAAGGTGTGGCCTTGTTGGAGTAGTTAGAATCACTCTGAGTGTAGGCTTTAAGACCCTCATCCTAACTGCCTGAAAGTCAGTATTCTGCTAGCAGCCTTCAGGTGAAGATGTAGAACTCTCAGCTCCTCCTGCACCATGCCTGTCTGGATGCTGCCATGCTC
>JADRCD010228142.1:50904-67123 GCA_019843815.1 Montemys delectorum | reverse complement strand
TTTAGTTAAAATAATATTATATTATTTACCCCTCTTCCCTCCAACTCCTTTCACATATTCCTTTACTTCTGTTCAAATTTATGACATTTTCTTTATTGTTTTAGATATATGCTTGTTATATATTTAATATAATTATTTATGTATACAGATACATAAATACAACCTGATGAGTCTGTTCAGCTTTATATATACACACATACACATGCTGACCACTTATTGGATAACTGACTAAGCTGACTAGAGAGTTTACCCCTGAGAAAGGCTATGTTTTCCTCTTTTAGCAAGTTGTTAGTTGCCTGTAGCTCTTGGTCTAGGAGTAAGGCCACATGAGATTTCCCCCTTCCATGTTCGTGTGTGTGTGTGTGTGTGTGTGTGTTTGTATTGGTATTGTCATTGTTCAGTCTTGTTTAGGATGACATATTGCTGAGGTTTCAAGGATGTAACTTCTCTGTAATCTCTAGGAAACACAGATTCACAGCAGACTTCCTAGTCCTTTTGGTCTTACAATCTCTCTTCCCCCTTCTTTCAGATTTTCCCTGACCCTTTAGATGTGGAGATTGCATTTGCAATTTTATCAATTGAACCAAGAGTACCCCACAATCGATTGTTCTCTGTCTTTGGACCGGTTATAGATTTCTGTAATGGCCTCCCACTACTGCAAAGAGAGGAGCAGCTAAAAACTACTCCATTGTGTATGTGTACCATATCTTCATTACCCACTCATTAGCTCATTGACATTTAGATTATTTCTATTTCCTAGCTATTGGGTGTAGGGTGGCTACAGGCACATCTCATCAAGTACCTATGTGTTAGATGTTAAGTCCTTTGGATATATGCCTACAAGTGGTACCATATCATATGATACATTTATTTTTAGCTTCTTAAAAATTCTTCACAATGATTTTTAGGTTGCTACACTAATTTTCAGTCCCACCAAAAGTGAATGACTGTCTTCCACCCTGCCCCCTAACACCTTTGCCAGCCTTTGTTGCTGGGTATTTGGTTAATCTTAGCCATTCTAGGTTGAGTAGGATGACATCTCAAAGTTGTTTTACTTGCATTTTTCAACTCTGGAGACCTGGAAAGGGGAAGACATTTGAAATGTAAATAAAGAAAATATCCAATCAAAAAAATAAGGATGATGAACGCTTCTGAGATAAATCTTAGTCATTTTTATTTCTTCTTTTAAGAACTCTCTGTCCATGTGTGTTCTTTTGTAATTGGATTACTTCACTCTGGATGATATTCTCCAGATCCATCCATTTCCCTAAGAATTTCATAAATTCCTTGTTTTTAATAGCTGAGTAGTACTCCATTGTGTAAATGTACCACATTTTCTGTATCCATTCCTCTGTTGAAGGACATCTGGATTCTTTTCAGTTTCTGACTATTATAAATAAGGCTGCTATGAGCATAGTGGAGCATGTGTCCTTATTACATGTTGAAGCAGGAGTGATATTGCTGGGTCCTCAGGTAGTACTATGTCCAATTTCCTGATAAGTGGATATTATCCCAGAAGGTTGAAATAACCAAGATACAATCCGCAAACCACAAGAAACTCAAGAAAAAGGAAGACCAATGTGTAGATACTTTGATCCTTCTTAGAAGGGGCAACAAAATACCCATTAAAGGAGTTGCAGAGACAAAGTATGGATCAGAGGCTGAAGGAAGGACAATCCAGAGTCTGTCCCACCTGGGAATCCTTCCCATATTCAGTCACCAAACCAAGACACTATTATAGATGCCATCAAGTGCTGGCTGATATAGCTCTCTCCTAAGAGGCTCTTACAGTGCCCAACTAATACAGAAGTGGAGGCTCACAGCCATCCATTGAACTGAGCACAGGGTCCTGAATGAAGGAGCTAGAGAAAGGACCCAAGGAGCTGAAGGGTTTGCAGCTCCTTAGGAGGAGCAACAATATGAACTAACTAGTACCCTCAGAGCTCCCAGGGACTAAACTACCAGCCAAAGAGTACACATGGCTCCAGCTGCATATGTAGCAGAGGATGAGCTAGTCAGTCATCAATGGGAGGAGAGGCCCTTGGTCCTGTGAAGGTTCTATGCCCTGGTGTAGGGGAATACCAGGTCCAGGAAGCTGGAGAGGGTAGGTTGGTGAGCTGGGGGAGGGGGAAGGGAATAGGGTTTTTTTTTTTGGAGGGGAAACTGGGAAAGGGGATATCATTTGAAATGTAAATAAAGAAAATATCTAATAAAAATACATTAATAAAAAAACAAAAACATAAAAACAAAAAAAATTTTAATTTTAAAAAAATAAAAAGGAACTCTTCTGTCCATTAAGCCCATTTTGAGCTGGCCATATATACTCATGGGTTTGTTGTTGTCCACTAGCACTGGATGGCCTAGGAGAGGTCACACTCTTAAAGGAAACTGTCTCTCTTTCCCAGAAACCATCAATAGCTTCTTATTAAGGAGTGGGGATCTTAAGGCCCTTCTCCCTCCATGGTAGAGCATTGATCAGCTTGATCTTGTGCAGGTCTTGTATAGACAACCAAAGCTGCCATTCATCCATCTGTGTACTGTACCTATCATGTCCAAAAAACACTATTTTTACTCAGATCCTCCTAATGTGGCCCTTCCTAGATAATACCTCACTTCAACGTCCATCTCCCTGACACATTATCCTGGTCCTCTTTTCCTAAACAGTGTCCCAGTGACTCTAAGCTATGAGCTGATGCAGCAGCCCTGAGTACTCTTTATTCATTTCTCTCTTGGTTGTCATAGTTCCTTACTGCCTTATAGCCATATGGATAATAGTTATTTTGTTGTATTTGAGTAGTTAAGCCCCCCAAGCATGAAAGTGAAGGTCTCTAAGCCATGGCAGGTTGGTCTCATTTTATAAGAAGGAAGCACACATTCAACAGGCCCCATGTAACTGTGGTTGGGGGGGGGGGGGGGGGACTATTGTCAGTAGGATTCCTCAGCTATCAGCTCAGAAATGATGTCGGCATTCCCAGAGCTAATTGGACTTGGAGAGACAGTACTCTCTTCCAGACTTTCCCAGCATCAACGTATGATACAGAATGTTAAAATGCATCTGGGACAGAGAATATTTTTAAGTGGCTCTCAAGAATCCCTGTGTCAGGATGCTTGTGAAACCAAATGGACTATCGTGTGTCATTTAAGCATGGAAATCACTACATCTAGCAAATCATTTGCTACTTAAAATTAATGGAGTTAATAATTGTTACATGAATGGAAGGAGGGGGTGGTTCTTGAGGGCTGTTTCTTTCAGCTTGAATAATCAGCAGCATTTGCTCCTATTGCATAAAACACCCTAGACACTGGATTTCAATCAGGATATTTTTAGAATATTTTAGGGCAGATCAGACTTTAACAAATTGTCCTCTCTGGCCTTTGATCCCCCTGTGAGTTTCAAATCCCCCATCTTGCATGTAAATTCATATATTCAACCCAAAGGTTCTGGTGCCACTGAATAAGGTATCAATCTACTAAGACATCTTATTAAAAATATGTCTGCCTTTCTCACTTCCTGGACTCTAAAGTTACCCCATTTTGACAGGTCACAGTAGGTTTGTCATTTGCATTATTACGCCAGCCTGTTTTGGATGTTGTAAATTAGTAAACTATAAAGATATGCTGTTGGGGTTCTTTGATAACAATATTTGATATTGTTATTTGGATGCTGATATGGTTTGCATGAAGATTTTTCTTTCTCTTGAAAATCGTGAGCCATTTTCTGTAATTCAGGCAGTGGGAACTGAGAAGTATGTGCCACCTCACTTGATGTATACAGACCTCCTTTGTTCCTATCCGCAGCTCCATCTTAAGTGATTTTATTCTCTCTCTTCTGTTTTGTACTCTTTTCCCTTCTTAGCCATGAGTTTGTGGTCTTTAGCTAGATTACATTGTGTGTGTGTGTGTGGACTTTACAAGTTAAGCTCTGAATTGACCTTATGTCTCTGTTTCTCATGTCTTGGGAGATGCATACTGTTCTAGTTCCCCACATCTTGTCCAGACAAACCATCTCAGAGAGTAATAAAGGACTGGTAAAAATGAAATCTGTGAATATTACTAATTTCACTTTTAAAAAGACATTAGTATAGGTGAAAAAGTTGGTTGTATATGTAAAGTAATCCATTCTATATTTCCTAGAAAATAGAATGAATATTTTTAATAGTTTGGCCCTGGGAATCAAATCCAGAACCTCATACTTACAAAACAGGAACCCTACCAACCAAGCTGTGTCCCAAATTTAGCAAGAAAATGATCTTAAGTAGGTTTCTGACATCACTTTGAGTCATCAGAGGCTAGGTCATCATTCTGAAATAAGCATCCCCGATTCCTTTCCATGCGCACTGCCCACTTTATCAAGACTCTATCCTTGTTTTTATCCATATAAGTGGAACACAAGCTTTTGACAAGTTGAGGGGGAATTATATCATAAGATCTTTAAGTCTTTTTAATTTTTCAAATATTTTTTACATTTATTTTCTAGCACTCAGCATAATTTCTCTCTTGGCATTCCTGAACAGACATTTTAGAGATATAGAGTCAAATCAGGCCATTCAAAACCAATTATGTTATCAGTAGGGGAAAATGTGGCATTGTATCCCTGCAGCTTTTAGAATAAGTAAGAGGGTTTTTCTAGTCACCTTATAAGAAAATTAGAAAAAACTTCCTGCATGGAGGATACAAGTAAATGCCTAATTCACCCACTGAACCTATAGCCCTGGAACATAACCCCTTCATACTTATAACTATTTCAACACAGTACCGCAAAGTAATTGGAAAACTAGACTATTTTTCTTTTAGGGCCTTTTCATTTCAATAGAAATGCAATTTTTAGTTTGAATTAAAGTATAACCTAGTAATTAAAATACCAGTGACACATCAGGACCACATTTTGACTCTGTCATTTTGTAGGTATGTATTGGTTAAGAAGTGCATCATGGAGCTTAAGAGAGACTCTAAGAAGAGACTTCTTCTGCTGAGCATCTCTAATGCCTTAGTGAGATGGGAGCCAGTTCGTGGGTTCTTTCTTCCTGTTTGCAGAATGGTAACCTTTGGCTGTATTTTCTAGAAAGAAGTACAAGTCAGCTGCCATCATCCACAAACTCCAACAGCTGACCTTCAGTGGGATCCATTTAATGAATGATTAGGTTCCTCCAATTATGTGGCTCCATCCTCTCTTTTCATCTAGGGGATAGGGTGCACAAGAAGCCTGAGAAAGATGCATCTGCTTTCTAAGTTTTCAATCTCAAAATGAAGCTAGTTATTTATGATAATATGGATTATGACCCTGTCTAATTTCAATAAATAAATGTAATAAATGGCTTTGATAAAAATTGAAACAGCCTGTTGCAAATTTATTTGAAATTGACGATGACTGTTCTACTTGAGAAAATAGTGTGGTATATATCCTGGTCATTGAGTGTCCTTTATGAGCTTCCCATGTCTTTCTTCTCAACTGTATATGATACTAATCTAAAAAGTGTTCTGGCACAATAGTGCCTTAGTTGTCATTTGTTTGGTTCTATTTGTTTGCTTTCTATTTCAGTTACTCTGGTCAACCATGAACTAATAATATTAAATATAAAATTTCAGAGATAAGTTATCTTTTAAGTTGTATATTGTTCTGAACTACATGATGAAATCTTACACAGCCCACCTCCGTCTTTCCAGGATATGGAATGTGCCAACTCCATCCAGAGTATCCACATTGTATACGCTACCCATCTACTAGTCACTGTGAGATGCCATCTCAGTGTCAGATCAACTGTCACAGTGTCACAGGGCTTTGTTGAAGTTGCTTTCCTTAGGAATAGTCTCAATAATGGACCTGAAACTCAAGAATACCAATGTTGTTCATGTGTATATGCCAGAGAGTTATTGTAAAATGTTTCCTAAAGTAAAAATATGGAAATTCTCTGTTTAATAAGGACATAATAGTAAGTGCTAGGGTTTCTAATATCTACAGTAAGACCAAATATTAAAAAAAAAGAAAAAAATAGACTATATACACATTGGTCATACACAATTTCAGGCATCTGTAGAGGTGTTGGAATGTATGCCCCACAGACAAGAGGAGGTTACTATATTTGAATATCAATCTACATAGACCCTACCCCTATTTCTACCTATGCCAAGAAAAGAGATGTCTCATATTTTCCTAGTGTGTCAATGTCATAAAAAGATTGCTATTTGGAATTGAGGTTAATGCCTCATGTGAACCTCACTGTGGGAAGATTAGGTAATAGTACAAAGTAGGGATAAGGGTAAAAAATAGGGAGAAAAACATAAAACCCTCTTTCATAAGTAAAATTATATAAGTTAAATTAATAAAGTTTTAGATATATAGCTTGAGATTATTTAAGATCTATAAGGGAAATAAAATACAGGCAGCTACATCTTCTTGCCATTAAAGCAGTGTCCCAGCAACCTCATGAAACTTATTTCTTTTTCCCAGGGTAAAATGTCTACATTCAGTAAAATAAGTCTAGACCATTCTAATGCAAAGATCTAACATCATTCTGTTGCTTAGAAAGACATAATTTCTCTCTTCTGGAAGTGATCATTCCAGTCCAGTGTGGACAGACCTACGTTATGAAGTGTAGTTAGGTAACATGTTTGCTGTGCACCAACAAAGTATCTCAGAGAATGGTTGGTAATCCTTGCCGTGACACGTATTCAGTAGTATAGTGGGAGTGGCAGTCATAAATTTTGCCAGACAAAAGAGAAGTGTAGTTAAGTTTTAAACATTGTCATTATTTTGATGATGTTGATGGAAAAACCATCCAAGAGCTGTAACTACATGTTCTTCTATCACATGTTAACATCCTTATAACAAAAGAATTTGTATCATATTTTATTTGTGACACAGCATTTCTCTATATAGTATTGGCTGTCCTAGAATTCAGTATGTAGACCAGAGTAGCTTCAAACTCACAGAGATTCTCCTGCCTCTGCCTCCTCTCCTCTGTGTGGGATTAATGCCATGTACCACCATGCACAGCTAAGATATTTATATTAAATGAAAATATATTCATATATATATATATATATATATATATATATGGTTAAGATGTTTTGTATACTTATCTCTGAAGAGGATTTGGGAGCAAGAAATTTACTGTCCATCAAAGGTAGGCAGAATTTAGGTTTTGTTTTTCTGCTCCTGGTTGCCTTGTATATTTAAAAAATAAATATCATAGCAGTAGGCAAGAAGTTGGTTACGTTTCCTTTATTATTTATCCCAAGGGGTCTGCCTCTGTTAAATCTATTCTGCCTCAGCCTTCAAGACATCTTAATTTAATTCTAGGCAAAATTTCTAATTTTCATTATACATGACTCATATTTAGTAATTCTCAGAATTTTTTATTTTTATTAAATGGTGTTGAGTTGGAAATTCTGATTTAAAGGGGAAGGGGATCCAAACAACTGCCATTGTCTGTATTACCTTCATCACTCATTGAAAACGATATGGCTTTTTGTTTGAAACTACCTTTGTTCTCTGTTTCAGCCACCGTTTTCCTGGAATTCTGGAAGAGACGCCGAGCAGTGATCGCTTATGACTGGGATCTGATTGACTGGGAAGAAGAGGAGGTCTGTGTCAGTCATTCACCTCAGAGTGTCACTTAGCTGAGAGTATCTTATATCACGGGCCATGTCTGTGTCACTTATGTCACAGAATCTCATGTCACAGGCCATGCCAGCATCCCTTACCTCAAAGTGTCATCTTACAGCCCTTGGGTTGTCACCCTGTACTGGATGATGGGAGTCAGGCTACCCAGAGTACATTTTCAATACCTGTCTTTGAAAGGAGTTTTAAGTTGTATAAGGACAATCTGGGTGACATGCCAATGACCCTAGCATCTGGGAACTTGAGCCAGGAGGAACTCAAGTCAAGGCCAGCCTGGGTTACATAATGAAGCTTTACCATAGGGAGGGGCGGGGGAAGAAGTCCAGTGTCATTTGGCAATACTCTGTCAAACCCCTGTGCTCAAGCTCCATTCTGACACACTAGAGAATTCGAGTTCCATGAATCACAAGATATTCCTCTAATAGGTAGAATTTGGGAGGACAATCCTTACCTACCATTCATTCTCTATACCTTGGTAGAAGGCACTTGTTTACCTACTATCACTTGGCACATGAAACACCCCTTCTTAGAGAATTATTGTAGGAACTGTTTCTATGAGCCAGACCCACAGCAGCTCCCAGCTATGCACAAGCTCAGAATTACATCAAGGGCTAAATTCTGAGGAGAAGCCATTCCAGGTAGCATCGTGGGTGGTGTGGATATGTGTGGGGTCAGCTGGAGACCAAGTGCCAAAGAGGGCAAGCTTAGTTCTTTGAAATCTACTTTGTTGGCACTTTCCCCAACAACTTCTGTCCCTGTTCCCCCTTGTAGATCAATATATTATGTGCTTTACTAATTTGTGCCCAATTCTGATTGTCTTTTCTTGACTCATTTGTTCATGCAAACCTTGGTTACCACATCCATCTGTTGGACCCTACTTAATCTGGACCTCAACCATGTTTCCTTACCCTTATGTTCTCTTAGCTCTTCTAAGTCCCAAATCATAAGAGCCTTGCTAGGCCTGGGAATCGTATAAACAAACAAACAAACAAAACAAAACAAAACAAAACAAAATCTTCTTACATCTACTATAGGTATTTTCTTTCCTAGAGAGACATGTGTGTGTGTTTCTTTATATTAACATGAGGCTCTTAAAAACATCTATTCTGAAAATATTGGCCCCATGATTGGCTTGACAAGGGAGATCATTTCCACAGGTTTTCATCTTATTCCCACAAAAGTGCAGGGCTCGTTTATTTTTTTGGCTTATGATTTCTTTTTGTTTTTTGTGGTTTGCTTGTTTGTTGTTTTGCATGTATTGTGAGTGTGTGTGTTGTGTCTATTTAAGATGTACAACAAGGAATTTTCATACATGACATTAGAATCTTTCAGTAATTCTTATTATTTTGAAAGACATTCACTCTTACATTTCATAAACATTCTTCAGAGAATGGATTTCTGAGTTTGGAAACCATTGTTGTCTAGGCCAACAAGGAGTCTATGGGTTGCAGCCATTACAGCTGTATCCTGAGAAACTGAGGGTTTCTCAAGGAAACAGAAGAGCCAGTATCTCTATCTATCCTCAAATTACAGTGACTGAAATAGAGTAGAAGAAGCCAAGCATATTTGGAACTGTTGTCTCCATATAGAGCATGGCTAGTCTCAAACTAGGACCATTCTCCATTCTCCAGAATTCCCTTCTGTCTCCTTCACTTTCTGTCTTCATCAGAGCACTCTGTCCACATGGACTTAATCTCCACCCTACACAGTTTTGCTCATTTTCCATCCTTTTCTAGTTTGCTCAAGTAGAGTATGTTCTTAATTAACCAGAAGCACTCTAGTGTGTTCTCTTGCTGATTATCTTTTCCTAATCCCATAACTGCCTTTTAGTTGCCAAGTAGTCACCCTGGGATAAGGCTCAATGAAACAAAACAAAAACCTCAGCTTGGCTTGAGACTTAGGGAGCCTATACACAGCTGCATTTGGAAGACATTTAGACAATTCAGAATGCATTTGGTATCTATTAGTTAAAGGTGAACACCTCCCAAAGGGTGTATTAAAATATAAACTCATCATGGATTTTAGTTACCTAAACCTAGGCACACAAAAACTAAAACTAGGGCTGGAGAGATGGCTCAGGGGTGAAGAGCACTGGCTGTTCTGCCAGAGGACTCAGATTTGATTCCCAGCACCCACATGGCAGTTCACAGCTGTCTATAATTCCGGTTCCAGGGGATCTGACACCTTCACACAGACATGCATGCAGGCAGAACACCAATGCATGTAAAATAAAAATGAATAAGTCATTTAAAAAAACTATTTTAGGTTTAAAAAAGAAAGCTAAGAATGGTACTTTGTAAATCATAAAATAGATTTTAAGCATTTGTCTATACAGAAGACTTCTTTGCTCAACTGTCCATGTCCTTCCCTGGTAATAAACATGACAATTTATTAGCTGTTCTAAAACACTAGCTATAGCACAGGTGGTCAGTTTGGAATATCACTGCTTCTTCGGGTAGAGTTTAGTATGGTAACAGAAAACTGTAACTGTTGGTCTAAGTTACATCAATTTTGATGGTAATGAATGTTGATCACCATGTTAATGGTTATTCTTCAAGCGATCAATTTCCAAATGTTTAAGCCTGTGTCTCCAAGCCCACTTCATTGACTGGCTGATTGATATGGCAGCTATGGACTCCATTTTATGATGGGATAAGAAGAATCATTCCTACTGTACATCTCCAACACATAAGGATGTGTCTGCTTGTCTTTCAGGAAGAAATACGACCCCAGTTTGAAGCCAAGTATTCCAAGAAAGAGCGGATGAATCCCATTTCGGGAAAACCAGAACCTTATCAAGCATTTACTGATAAATGCAGCAGACTTATCGTTTCTGCATCAGGAATATTCTTCATGGTTTGAAACTTTTCTTTAAAATATTTTTAGTGGGGAACAACATTTGAAATGTAATAAAATAAAATAACCTTTAAAAAAATTCTCTAGATTTATAAGGTACAAAGCCTTATTGTAGCAACAGTAATCATGTCTCCATGTTACTTGCACAGTTATTAAAACACTTTAAAATAGTACACTGTTTAATCCTCATTGTTGCATTTGCTGGTCAAAAATGGTATCGTTATTGCCATATGACAGAAGCTAAGATTCCAAAAGGTTAAGGGATCACCTGGGGTCTGCTCATAAGTCTCCTCGCCCCTCCGGCCTTGTCTCACTGTGCTCTTTTGAAAGGAACAAACACTTGAGACGGTATATAGGGTAAAGCTTCCACAAACCAAGGCAATCCACTCCTTTTAGCCAGTGAAGAGATATGGAGTTGAAAGAAGAAGCAGATAGCAGAAAGACTCAAGCCCACAGCCTTCTTCAGGTGATACCTGTAGCAACTGTGCCATGCTTTGCCTTCTGCGTGGACCTTTATATTTACTGGTTTATCTTTCATAAGACCTAGACATATAGATTAGGTTTTCCTGTTCTACAGACACAGACCCTGCAGACAGGAGGTTGGGGCTGTAGTGAAGTCACACTATTGACTAGTAGCACAGCCATGCCCTGTCCTTTGACACTAATCCACTAGGTTACTCTAGTGTCAAATTTCTACCATGTATGACCTTCAGTGTAGACTTTGTCTCTCTACCTATCAATAGCTTTAGGATTAAAATACTTGTTCAACTATTACTATGGTACTTCATTCTGACCAGTCTTAGCTGATACTCATATTCCAGATTTTCTGTGTTATTCACACCAGAAGTAAGCAGAAAACAAAGCTTATACAAAAGAAAACTATAAGGAAATCAATAGAGATTACTGTGGGAACTGGATTTAAAATCTAGCTTTAAATAATTAAATGGGCCATGGTCTCTATTAGGAATCACAGAGTAAAAGTTCAAAAAACATTTGGAGTGTCAGATTCTATTATTTATAGAGAGATAGATAGTGACCATACACTATTCCCAAGTACCATGAATCTTCAACAAGAGATGCTTCAGTCTGTGTATGCATCTAATAGTAAGATATTACATGTCTATTATATAGTTAGTTTATTCAACAACACATAGCAGGAGTAGACAGAAACTGTCCCTGCCATCTGGGCTTTACTTTCTAGTGGGGAAATTGGCAGCAATGAAACAGATTGTTAGAAATGATAAGTAGCGTCCTCAAAGAGAATGTACCCAATTAGTGCATACACCATACTCTAGCAGCAACATGAATGGGCTAGTGCTCTGGAAAGATTCAATTCACAGTGATTCACTGGCTGAGAAGTAAAGAGAGATGGGGAGGGTTCACTGGGCTGTGTGCAGGTATGTGTGTGGAGGTGTGTGGGTGTGTGTGTGTGCACACCTGTGCATGCACACTCGTGTACTCATTGGGTGGGAGGTAGTTATGTGAGCGTTATAGACAAAGGAAATAATCTTGAAGATTAAGAATGCTTAACTCATTTAAAACAACAAAAGTTGTGTGTTGACATGATGTCTCAGTAGATAAAGGTGCTTGCCAAGCTCAAAACTCGAGTTTGATACCTGGACTCCACATGGTGGAAGGAGAGAACTGACCTATAAATTGTCCTCTGACCTGCATACATATACCATGACATTCACGCCCATGAGTGCATATGTGTGCATGCACACACACCAAATAATGAATAAGTAAATAAGTAAATAAGTAAATAAGTAAATAAATAAATAAATAAATAAATAAGTGAATATTTTTACAAGAAAGGAAATGCCCAGGGTCCCCAGAGAGTAGAGAAATGGTGTCTTGTGGATCTATAAGGAGTCTTGCAGAACACAAGGAGGTCCTTACTTACATCCTAGAATAATAAGAATAGGAAACAAACTGTTATAATCAGGAGCATGTCAAGACTTCCATAATTAATATGTGTTAGTCTTATCGCTCAATCATTCTGCTTTAAAAAGTGTTACTCCTTCCCTTGGGCAGACCTTCAGCTTTCAATCACTGTGGTTTTCTTGTATTTGATCAGAAAACCCAGACAGAGAAAGTATTCTCCAGGATGAAAAGTGCATTCTCGTGGGGGGCAGTCTGGAAGCAGCAAAACCACCACTGGGTTTTCTCCTGAAACCTGGCCTTAAGGTCTCACTGGGTTTGTTCCATCTTCCTTCCAGATCTGCGTGGTGATCGCTGCCGTGTTTGGGATCGTCATTTACCGGGTGGTGACTGTGAGCACTTTCGCTGCCTTTAAGTGGGCATTAATCAGGAATAACTCTCAGGTTGCAACTACAGGGACTGCAGTATGCATCAACTTTTGTATCATTATGCTGCTGAATGTGGTAAGTGAGAGACAAGCCAAAGTGGGGAACTCATGGCCTGCTGGGATGCTCTTCTTCTGTCTCTAAAGAGACAGTCAAGACAGAGGGTCTGTGATGAAGTGCAGGTAGCCTAGTGTGTAGGTCTGGGTATTTAAAAGACTTGACTTGGATCTAGACCCCAGGACTCTCTGCACAAGGCAGAGACCTCTTCGGAACTCATTTCCCTTGGTTAGTCCATAAGACAACACTGATTTTTCTCCTCAGTGAAATTTTAAGAGTACGTTTAGAAAATCCAGCTCAGAATCTGTAAGGTAGCTCAGCAGCATTGGCACCCATCCTTCTTCATTCAGAATAAGGGAGAGCAGAGAGTGCCCAAAGCATCCTTTGAAATAGTCACATAAGGAAAAGGTCAGAGTGGTATATGTGAGTTCAAACTTCTTGCTATTACACATTTCAGAACAGGTCTTGCCTCTGAACCTCAGATTTACATGTGAAACTGCCTACTAGGCAATCTCCAATGCTTTCATTTTAATGCTTTTATTAACTTGTTTATTTACTTATGTGTATGTGCACATATATGCACATGCACAATACAGTTGTGAAAATCAGTGGACCACTTTGAGGAGATGGTCATTTTCCTCAACTATGTGGGAACAGGGATGTGTCTAAGATAATTAGCCTTAGATGTAAGTGCCTTTACCTACTGAGCCAATTTCCAAGGCCCTGCCTTCTCTGTTCTTCTTTCAAGTACAACTCCCCATCTTCCCTTAAAGACCAGTTCCTCCCATAGCTTCCCTCTTAGCTGTTCAAACTAAAAGAAAGCTAGCATTAGCCTTCATACATCTATCTCCCACACCATTCACATGTAGGTATGGTGTCACGCATCTGTAGTTTCAGCACGACTGAGACATGAGAGTCAAAGTTCAAAGGCAGAATATAACCACTTTTCACACATCCCCCGGAGCCAAGCCACCAGCACATCTTACCTGAGTTATCTTTGTGGCTTTGAAACTGGCTTCCTAGCCTCTAGGTTAGCTCACTTCAATCTTGGCTCAATGCTGAAACAACATGGAACATGTCTCATGTAGGTCAGTCATGTAACTCCTCTGAAGGTTTATGGGTCTATGGCTTTCCTCTTGCTCAAAGTAAAAATGTATGTGCTCATATCTTCTCCCTGTTAGGTCTCCCCAGAACACCCTCCCTGCCCTGTGCTTCCCCAGGGTCTGCACACTGCACCATCTCACCTTCTTTTGCTCTTTGTTCAA
The DNA here is from genome assembly GCA_019843815.1 of Montemys delectorum. Lineage (NCBI taxonomy): Eukaryota > Metazoa > Chordata > Mammalia > Rodentia > Muridae > Montemys > Montemys delectorum. Next base: position 53,018 of record JADRCD010228142.1, on the reverse strand, counting down.
CTATTACTTCTTTTTTTTTCCATGTAAGAGGTTTAATTAAGAGAAGGAGAAGGAGCAGTAGCGTGGAAACAGAGAGAAGGGAGAGAGAGCGCCAACTATTACTTCTTAATAAAAGCCTCCTATTACTGTGTTTCAAATTGTACCTTGCTTCTGTCCTCCGATGATCCCCTGCTTCCATGTCTGCTTTATTTTTCTCTGTACCTTTCATTTCTAAGCCTCTGTTATACTCCTGACTTCATTTACTGTCTTCTCCACAGTCTTTAGTTTCATAAGAGCATGGCTGTTTCTCTCTTTGGCTTATTTTTACTGTAGCTATGCCCTCATGTCAGGAGCAGCACATGACATATTGCTGGAATTCAGCAATTATTGACATTTGTACAACAGAAAAATAATAGCTAACAAGGGCAGGGTTTGAGGTCAGATGGACATAAAAATACTGACCTTAGAGGTTTGTAGTAGGAAATAATAGAGTTAATGTATGTGCTAAGCAGTATCAGGCAAGAATTAGATGTTCAAGTAATTGTTGTTCTGCTCATGCTCATGTGAATGGTTTCTTAAGTATGACTCATCATGTTGAAATGCTAACATCTTTAGAAATGGACTAAGACATTTTTAAAGACCAAGGAACAGAATTCTGCTCTAAGAACCAGGATATATTTTAGATTGTCATGAACAAAACAGATCCAACAGGTGGTATTTATATGTATTTATGTATGTGAATACACAAAAAAAGAGGGTATATGGAGTGGGTAAAATATCTAGTTGCTGACATTACAAAACACCCACTGTGTGATAAGAGCTAAGCCATAAACCTATTGATACATTTCCTAACAAAAATTCATCCTAACCAAAATGTCCACACACTTAAACTAAGGTGTGTTAGCCAGAGGATTCCCTCTCGGGATATATTTTTTATTTTAGGTGCAGTGTGAATGTTTTGGATGTTCAGATTTCCCAGCCACTCTCAAACTAAAATAGTATGAGGTTACTAAGTAAAAAACACTTGGTGAGAAGAAGCAAGAACAAGCCATAGTAAGAGGAGAGACAGAGACAGAGACACAGAGAGAGACAGAGATAGAGAGACAGAGAGAGAACAGAGACAGAGAGACAGAGAAAAAGAGGGGGAGAGGGGTGAGAGAGAAGACATAAGAATTCCTCCAGGACTCTTGCTCAGTGGCCAACTGTCCTTCCCCCTCAGCCCTCTTTCCCATCCCATCACCACATTTCCACTCCTGTCGTTTGCCCTGAAGCTTCGTGAGTTCCATTATGAGAGTAGCCAAGTGTGTAATGTAGTTTGGAACCGATTTCATCAGAATATAAAAACATAATAATTTAAGTCCTTTGGAAACAATCACAGCATGATGGATGGCCAGCTAATGGCTGGAACACTGCCTTACACAGCCAAGAGCATTGCAAAACTAAATTCTATATCAGCTTCTGAAAATACTCAATTTAAGATACTTTTTGTGACCCAGCAATACAGTTATTTCTTAACAGCTATCTAAATTGGTTTGGACTACTCAAATTTTTGGCCAGTATGGGTTTTCAGAATTAAAAAAAAAATAAGATTTGGATGTTAATTATTAATATTTTTATTAAATCCTTGAGGGATAGATTGTTTTGTATTATTTGAAACTTTGTGATATTATTTTAAATAATATATTGTTTCTGACTTTTTGCTGAATTTGTTTAATCTTAACTAAAGAAGCAAGTTTATATGTGATGCTTATTTTCAAGATCTTGTGATGTGTGTTTACTTTTGTGTAGTATGTACTTAAAAATAGAATTCATATTGTTTTACTAAATTCTCTGAAACTAACACTCTGATGCCTCTGGATGACTAATTAACTGTGTTTACTGATTTGCATTTTATTCAGTGTCTTGAAAATAGTTTCACAAAAACCAAAACAGAACAAGACAAAAAACAGAATGATGATGGCACACACCTTTAATCCTAGCACTCAGGAGGCAGGGGCTGTTAGATCTCTGAGTTTGAGGCCATCTTGGTCTACAGAGAGTTCCATGGTACCCAGGGCTACACAGAGTAACCCTGTCTTGAAAATTCACATAGATAGATAGATAGATAGATAGATAGATAGATAGATAGATAGATA
>JADRCD010228142.1:14101-50894 GCA_019843815.1 Montemys delectorum | reverse complement strand
AGATAGATAGATAGATAGATAGATAGATAGATAGATAGATAGATAGACAGAAGTTAGATAGGTAGATGATATAGATAGATAGATAGATAGATAGATAGATAGATAGATAGATAGATAGATAGATAGATAGAACTAATAATTTCAAAGAAAAGTGAAGAAGACAGGGATTTTTCTCTCTACCACACTGTTTCAACTCTGTTCTATTTCTTTAGTGATCAAATGGCATCTCAAAACCATGCTTGATACAAAGTAGACCAGCAAGATAGGAGAGTAAAGGATAATACTTTTTACTCATCCATATGTGAATCACCATGCTAAAAAAGGAGAAAACACAATGTTATACAAAAATTTAGTAAATCAGAACATATTACTTAAATTAGAGCAAATTCACAAGCATTGATCAGACTGATATATCCAATTAGAAGCATTTATAGCTATCTTATTTTGGAAACCTTAAAATCTGAAAGCATTGCATCAGTTACATATATTAACAACTATAATTTATATTATCTGCTTGAAAATTGAAAAATGAAGTTATAAAATGGCTAAAGAAAAATAAAACCTATGGATAGTTTACCTTACATGCGATGGATTAAGATCTCCAATTAAAAGACAGAGTGCCAAAGTAAATAACATAATGACCCAATTATATGTTTCCTACAAAATATGGTATTAGATATTTCATCCAAATGAGATTCAAAAAGAAGCAGAACTAGTCTTGCCAGTATTAAATAAATTGGATGTTAGATTATAAGTAATAAAAAGATAAGAAATTCTATTATATAATGATAAAGAATTGAATCAAACAGGGGAAAATAATTTGTTTCAGTACATTTGGAAACAAATATTTTCCTGCTGACTTTATCAGAATAAACCATCTATGTTTTTATTATCCCAATAGCTCAATAAGAAATCAGCCATTTTACACAAACCACTCATCAAAGGGCCCCTTGCTTACCAATGAGCCCCGCTCTGTAGAAATGCCTTTTCCTGGTTTATAGCCAAAGTCTCCTGCTTTTCTGCTCTCTTTTCCACATTTTCTTTCCCTCTCCCTCCTTTCCTCCTCCCCTCCTTCTTTCCCTTCTGCCTTCTTCCCTCCTTCTCTCCCCCCACCCCTGGTGTGTTTGTGTGTGTGTTGATCCTTCTCTTGTCTCTGTGAACTTTATTTTTTAAGAAAGTTAACATGAATCATGTCTTCATGTTATTGCTATTTTTTTAACTGCCAGTTTTTCCAGTCTTCACACCCAGGTGACTGGCATTATCACAAGCTCTAGAGACCTTTGTGATAAGTGTTACAAACTTATCCATTTGAACAAGGGTGTGTAATGTGAAAGAGATAAAGAATTAACTGAGAACCAAAATTATACTTTTTAGGAAGATGTTTTACCAAATTTAATAATCATTTAAAATTTTGTCATTACACCATTTTAATGATAACATGCATTGTAACACTAAAATACGTTTTACTAGAGCACCTACTCTAATCTCTTGTTTACAGGGATTTTGTTTTTATGGTCAAAAGAGTATGACTAATCTACACCACATAAGTTCTTTCTGTAATTATACAAATCTCTTTTTCACATTGGATTCTGTGAGTCTGGATTTTCGGTATGCAAATATTAATCTTATGGCTTTAGTAATTATATCCTTGTATAGAAAAATGATTTGCCTTGCCAGAGCAAGTAGCCATAGTTGAATGTTTGGAGTCATGCAATCTAAGTGTTTGGTTTGGCTCTACAGTAAGCAGGAATCCTGGGGAAGACAACTCAGAAATTAGGAAAGACCTGAATGTCAATAAGTCTAAGCCTATCCCACCTATATGTAAGGGCGCAGTGAACTGAAAGAGAGATGAGACAACACAGTCAAGTCTGACACCTTCCCAAAGAGAATTCTGGCATCTCACCTAGTGAATTTTAAACAGTATGTTTTGAGTACTCTGCATAATCTTAGTTTTCTTTTTAGAGAAAGCAGGTTTTTATTCTCTCACTTTATATCCTCTCTAGAAAATCTCTGATAGCAACATTTTCTGAACTAACACACACACACACACACACACACACACACACACACACACACACACACCATCCATTCTCTCTGAGGACCATCAGTCAATCAGATAGCTAGGTGAATCAAGAATGTATTCAGCACAGGAATGGAGAGATAGAACCACATGCTCTGGGAGTGTCCCACAATGCTTGTTCAACCCAGCATGCATGGTGCTGTAATGTAGAACTTAGGAATTCCACAAGAGGACAGAGGCTCACCTTAGAAACAAACAAGAGATTCTTACATTCAGTTGCCAACTCAGGAATGTAATAAAGGACCAACCTCACTCAGGAAACGGATAATTAGTGGCATTGAGTCTCCCTGCCACAGAGTTATTAACCCCAAGAAGCAAGATTATTTTTAAAACCATAAAGGAAGACCTTACACCATCCTGATTGTCCCTGAAAGTGTTCTGTTGCTCAGAATGTTCCCCATTGTTTGAAATATAAAGAAAAAAGTTTCATTCCCAACTTGATTGCCTATATTCTTTATAATTATAGGCTTCAGAACATCTAGTGTTCGTTCGTTAAACATATGAATTTATTTTACAGCTCTATGAAAAAGTCGCACTCCTTCTGACAAATCTGGGTAAGTGAAGGCCTTCTGCAGTCCAGGCATCCAGAAAGCTTTAGAGCCTCCCTTCCAGAGTATGCTGGAGAAAGACCAGCCTCTGTGACCCGTAAAGGCCAGCCACTCTGCAGTTGGTGGCGCGACACCCATGAGTGTATGGGCAATACAAGTTAGACTCAGTGGGTTACTTTCAATAAAAGGGAACATAAAGTCAGGACAGGGAGGATGGGTGGATCTGGGAGGGCTTAGGGGAGAAGTGACGATGGATATGATCAAAATACATTAAGTGTGTATGTTAAATTCTCAATTAATAATATCTCATTTTAAATTGAATGAAATGCCCTTTTACTGAGAATTACATATGATTCTTTCCCTTCAGCAGGACAATTTAAATGTGTCTAGTAATAAGAGCTTTTCTATCTATACTTTTCAAGCTGTCATATCCCATAAGTGTCATAAGCCACTGAAATTTAAAGTAGATCTACACATGGAAAATAGCAACACAAAAGAACACATGAACAAAGTATCCAAGATCATTGAAAAAGTGTTCATTAGGAGCTTCACAGCCGGGTCTGACTCTATGTACACCCTACTCAACTGGCAGAAACTTGGTCAAAACAAAGAGAGTGCAGAGATGGCTGAGAAGGAAGTCCGTTCTGTCTCTGATCCAGCCTCTCTGGATACCCTGTAATCACCCACTGCACAGGCTGGACGCTCTCCTCAGCAGTACCTGTTGGCCCTTGAGACCACACTGCTGTTTAGACTGATCTTTAATCTGGAGGTCTATCTCCTGCGTGCTCTGTCCAGTAGCATGTCAACTGTCAGCAAGCCGGAGCCTCTAGTGCTTCCTGAGGACCCTCTGCCTCCGTGGGAGATGGGGGAAGGGGGAAAGCAGGAAGTAGGAGAGAGTCAAGGCCAGCCTCTCAAACCCTACTCCCTTTTGCCCACAGAACAGCCTCGCACAGAATCCGAGTGGGAGAACAGCTTTACCTTGAAAATGTTTCTTTTTCAGTTTGTCAATCTGAACAGCTCCACTTTTTACATCGCATTCTTCCTCGGAAGGTAAGAAGCACATTTCTCAATGCCCCATCCCCGCCCCTGCCCTAGTGGGAATGGAACACTCAGAGCCCACTGGCCAGGGCCCTCCTTGTAGGGTGAAGTGCAAAGCGTAGAAAGAGAAGACCAGGCTCCTCCTTTCCCTTCCCCAAATGCAAAACCACCTCACTTCCTGGAAAATAGTGTCTCCTCGAAAGTACCTGTACCTCTTCGATACCACAGATAATCGTGGAAAATAGATTGTGTGTGCAAGCAATGAGTAGAAAGCTTGCAACTTCCAACTCACTTGAATCAAGCCTGTGGGTGCCACACTGGTGTTGGTAGGTGACATAAAGAGATGAAAGATGCAGTAAGGCCAAAGTCCCTGTTTTCACAGAAGGACATCTCAGCAGGGAAGAGGGTAGAAATGAGAAGCCAAGGCTTTCTGGGTTTCTGAAACCCAGCAGAGATCAAAATTTGGCAAGGATTCCGTTTCATGGGAAAGTTGCATGACACCCACCCACCCTATCTGAGGAGATGGGAAACAGGGCAAGGCCATGAGGCTAGTTTGGGTGAGTTGAAGCAGAAGCCTCTCTTTTGTTCTTTAGCTACTTCAGCAGCAAGAAACTGCTGTTATAGCTAAGTACCATGACAGTAACTAAGCCAGCACTGCTGGTATTCAAAAAGATCACATGTGGGTGAACGCAGGAACGGAACTGCTACTCACACAGGCCGGGGCACTTGATGTTCAGTAGAAATGTTCAAAGACACAGGAAACAGCAAAGATGGACTCTTGCCCTCAGCAGCTGGGCAGGAAGGTCAGAAGAGAAATGTTCCTTGGAAACTCAAGTAATGACCATTCTAGAGGGTTTCCTCATGCCTTCAGACATGACCCTTAATGGCTCCCATCATTTACTTTAGAGGCATGTTAAGATGAATGTAGTGCTCACTGAAAGCCTGGACTACACAATGCTAATGCTTGCTTCTGTGTTGAAGATTTACAGGACACCCAGGTGCCTACTTGAGATTGATAAACAGGTGGAGGCTAGAAGAGGTCAGTGCTCTCCCCCTCGTTCCCATTAAACAGCTTTAAGGCAACTTTCTGTTCGTTGACTGATGAGTCTCTGTGCTCGATTGCCTTGCAGTGCCACCCTAGCGGATGCCTTATTGATCTCTGCATGCAAATGGGTATTATAATGGTGCTAAAGCAGACTTGGAATAATTTCATGGAACTTGGCTACCCGTGAGTACCGTAGCTATCTCATGGAGGGGCAGTGGGTCTCGTGATGGACGTTGCTGAATGTAAGCATTATGGACTCTCCAGTTAAACAAGTATGTCAGATTCAAAGGCAGTCATAAAACCAGTAAACACTGGGCCCAGTGAGATGGCTCAGCAGGGGAAGGCTTTTGCCACCCAAGCCTGGCAACATGAATTGGATCTCCTTGGAACTCACTCAAAGATTTTTCAAGAAACAATTGACTCAAAGTCACCCTCTGATCTCTGCATGTGTAGCCTGGTACAGTACACACAGTACACACACAACACATATACATGAGACAACAATAAGTTTTTAATTAAAAATAATAACCATTGGCTCTTTTAGGTTTAGCACAACTCATACAAATTAAAGTGACCAATCTTTTTTATTTAATTTTATCAATTTTTTGAGAATGTTATACAACCACTTTTAATCATTTCTCCCTCTTTTCCCAACTCCTCCTAGACCCGTACTGATATCCTTACCCATCGAAACAAATTCATGTGTCCTCTTTTTTTTTTTTTTTTTAATTTTGAGCCTATTATGCTGCCCAAATACTCTTGGGTATAGAAGCATGGTTGGCCTACTACTAGTGGTCACCTTTAAAGAAAAGTGATTTAATATTCTTTATGAGTCCTCTATGCATATGCATACTCTGGATGTGTATGTGTAGCATGCTTTAATGCTATCTTTGACATTTAGGGTTCCAGAACTTCAAGTCCTTGGCTACTTAATTATTCATAAGATCTTTATTTCCATTTCCATGAAAAATCAAAATCTTAATTTTAATAAAGAAAGTATTGCAAGTACAGACTACAGGAAAAAAATGTTGCAAAAGTAAATAATGTCAGAGATTCAAAAGAGCATAGTATCACTCTATGATAAGATTTTCTGGTTGATAACAGTGGGCAGAATCTTCTTGTTATCTCCTTAAAATGGCCGTGAACTTTGCTGTGACAGCTCCTTCTGCTCAACTTGCTCAAAGGACACATCATGGCCTTTCTGTGTCTGATGGGATTCCACACCAGTTGGTTGCCATGTCAGCTCAGTGAATCTGGAGGAAAACATCTCTCCAGGACTCAGGAAGGACCACTCCACTAGAACAGGTGCCCGAGACTTGCTGAATGAGGAACCCCTTCTCTTAGGGCCCTGTCAGAAACAGGGCCAACAATTTTCTATTCTTAGATCCAAGTTTTAAAATCTCACCCCAAGTGTCTAATGTTTTCTATAAGACCTTTTAAAAGTAAACATACAGATAGAAGTATGATGTCTTACTTTATGGAATATTTAATTGAATCTAATCAACATGTTAACCAATGAGTCAAGACACAAAGTGGAGCCATGGGGTGAGCAAAGCTTTATTTCCAAAGCGTCTGATAGCAGCCTCTCTTTTCTCCTTTTTCCGAGTACTTTTGTTTTTACCATTTCCATTCCTGGAAAGCTGATTGTGATCTTCAGATATGCTAGGTCCCTGGAGTCAGACTCTACTGATCATGATCACCCATGTGACAGGACTGCAAATGAGGACCAAGTTAAGCCATGTAAGCTAGACCTTCTAACTGTTAAGTGTCCAAGGTATTGCCTTGGTACCAATCCAACCCATGATGCGCTCATGCTTCTAACGAACATGAGACCATATGGAAAATCAAATAAGTTCATTATCCATTCTGTCTACTTGCTGATAGAAATACTTCAGGTATTCAGAATTCTCACAAATCCCAATCTTCCTGCCTGAGTGAAGCTGGTTTTTAACTGTAGTTCCAGAGGCTTACTCTCTTCTTTCTCATTACTTTCTCATTACTCTTAGGAACAATCATGCCTAATTTTCTAAGAAACTGATCTTGTCACCCAGGTTAATTCAGAATTGGTGGACTAGAAGAAAAGTCCGACAAGAACATGGGACTGAAAGGAAAATAAATTTCCCACAGTGGGAAAAGGACTACAATCTTCAGCCAATGAATGCCTATGGACTCTTCGATGAATACCTGGAAATGAGTATGGAAAGATATCTGTTTTGCATCTTAATTATATATGCAAGCCTTTGATCTGCGAATACACTCAATTATCTGTTATCATCTGGCCATTCATGTGAGGGGATTTTGGTGCGAGGGCATTCCAAAGCAACAAAGGATAGTGAAATTTTAAGTCATTCAGAGCTAGGACTGAGGTTCTAACTTGGCACAGTGCTTATCTGCTGGGCAGTGAAGGTGGGGAACAAAGCAAGGAGGGAAACCTGCATCTTGCCAGAGCTCCAATACTCTGGGAGGGCAGATGCAGGAGTCTTTCGTACACTCTACTCTGCCTGGTGTCTGGATCCCAGTCTATGGGCACTGGAGAGGGACAGCTGCGGGGATCCCTGGGCCTCACAGAGGCCAAGGATGGCTGGTTCTAGCTCCTGGACATCGCAGGTGATGCTGGATACTGCAGAAGAGCCTAAAACAAAGGGAGAAGGGGGGCTGGTGAGGGGAAGCGGAGCTTGGTTGTTCCCGCTCCAGCATTCAGTCTTGGTCTATAGGCAGCAAACACTGGGCAAACATGACAAGTCAGGATAAAAGGAGGCAACCCGCCAGGTGGTGATGGTGCATGCCTTTAATCCTAGCACTTGGGAGGCAGAGGCAGGTGGATTTCTGAGTTCGAGGCCAGCCTGGTCTACAGATTAAGTTCCAGGACAGCCAGGGCTATACAGAGAAAACCTGTCTTGAGAAAAACCAAAAAAAAAAAAAAAAAAAAAAAAAAAAAAGGAGGCAACCCATGGTCTTAAGGGGTTTCATTGTAGAAAAGGAAAAAAAAAGAAAAGAAAAGAAAAGAAAAGAAAAGAAAAGAAAAAGAAAAAGAAAAAAAGTAGAGGCAGGCCATGGCCACATGTAGAGAGGGGGAAGGGAGAGTAAAGAGTAAGATGTTAAGAGAGAAGAGAGACAGAGAGACAGAGAGAAAGAGAAAGAGGAGGGGGAAAACGGCCTCTTATATGGTGGGCTGGGCTACCTGTCTGTTCTCAGGTAACTGTGGAGAGGGGCATACCTGGCTGTGGTCAGTTGACTGGGGGTGGAGTCTAGCCAGAATACTGGGAGCTTGGGGCATTGTCTATGTGATAGCACAGAATAATGAAATGAGAGTTTGTGGGGTCAGCCATCTATGTCTCGGAAGCATGGCTTTGCTGTTCTATCCCTTGTAGAATTCTCTACTGGGTCTCCGAAAGTAAGCCTCGCTCAACCAAAAACATAGACTGCTTTTCACAGTCCAACACTTATCTAGTATGTAAAAGCACATGAGTAAGATTCCCTAGCATCTCAAATAAACAAAGTTCAAGGGGTTGTTATTTCAAATCTTTCAGGATACTGTATTTTGCTGCTTGAATCACCAGAAGGAACTGAACTCATAGCCTACAGGAGAGATATTTCTACTGTAGAAATATCTAGAGCATATTCTAGCTCTCTCTTTCTCTGTGTCTGTCTGTCTCTGTTTCTCTATCTCTCTGTGTCTCTGTGTCTTTGTCTTTCTGTCTCTCTCTCTGTATCTATCTCTCTGACTCTCTCTGTCTCTGTCTCTCTCTCTGTCTCTGTCTCTGTCTCTCTCTCTCTGTCTCTCTCTCTCTCTCTCTCTCTCTCTCTCTCTCTCTCACACACACACACACACACACACACACACACACACACAAATTAACCCTATTCATGAAGTCTCTACCATGTAGCCCAAAGACCTCCTCCTATGCCCCACATCTCTACTATGCCTCATTATGGAACTAAATCCACAGGAAAATAAATGCTGGAAAATTCTGTGAATCAAAAAAGAGATAGAAATTTCATCACTCAAAGTGATTGACCCTCATATCCAGCAGTCATCTGTTAAGCTTTACTCAGTGCCAAGGAAACGTTACATTTGGCACCAGACACAAAAAGGAAGTATGACACAGTACTCAGCTCTGAAGGGTGTATCGGCTAATGGGGAAGAGCCAGAGACAGGAAGTGTAAGCACAGGAAGTATCACAGTTGCCATAACATGAATCCTGGAAAGTACATCAGGGCAGCCATCTTTGTTATGGGAGGAAAGTGACAGGAAGTGAGAAATGATTGACTTGAGCTGGGCTACACTTAGTTAAGGAATCTGATTTTTTTTTAGAATCAAACCCAAGTTAGTCTCAGCATCTATCTGGTGAGGAAATAATAATAATGCGCTCTCTCTCTCTCTCTCTCTCTCTCTCTCTCTCTCTCTCTCTCTCTCTCATACACACTCGCACGTGTGTGTGTGTGTGTGTGTGTGTGTGTGTGTGTGTGTGTGTGTCTTCTTTTGAAAATCTCCTATTTAAGCTCTACAACATAGAGGTGAGATGAGAGAAGAGCTGGGCAAGATGAATTACTTCTAAAGGAAGCAATCCTGGCTGAGAGAATTTGAAATTAAAGGGGCAATAGAACTGATGCTTTAACGTTTCTTAGATTGCTTCTGTCCTAAGTATCTATTGATGTTTTTAGAGTTTCAATTATACAACAGCAGAATGTTATAACTTGGAAAAAATTGAATGTGGGCATTAATAATAAAAACTTAATAAAGGCAATTCATTAAGAGAAATCACCATTTTGAGTCTCTTAATGGACTCTCCCCCATAAAGAAGGAAATGAGTAATAATGCCCCCCCCCCGAAAGAAACATTTATGTAGGTAGAATGCTGCTGCTCCCATGGTGCCAGTGCAGCTTGGAATGACATGAGGCATGTCACAGACAGACAGGAGATCTACCTGCTTCTTTTTGGGTTGATTTTGATTATTTCCTAATTGCCTCCTAGATTTATTATATTATTAAATACTATAGCTTACTGAACTGCAATGTAAAGTGATTTTGAAAAGTGTGTAAATCTCAAGCATACAGCTGGGTTTTCACAGGCTTATACACAAAAGCAGCCACATCTGCACAGGCGAGAGGCTAGCAAACTGTTGTCCACAGGCCAGACTCAGCCCAATGATTTTTATAAGCGATGTGTTCTATTATCATCACACACCCACTCCCTTAGGCACAAATAATCCTCTTCTAAGGACAGGTGAAGAAGGTGTACCACTTTAGATATCCACATACTCACTGAATCTTACTAAATTTTTAGGCTTTTTGAAAAATATTCTAGTTGGTATCTAGTAACATCTCATCACGGTTCTAATATGAAAATCTATGGCAACTAATGACACTAAACAAAGATGCTTATGACCATTTATATATTCTCTTTAAATTTCTAGCTGACCCATGTCTTGGGAGTAGGGGGCATGTCTTTTTCTTAGTGATTTGTAGTATCTACTTACATACTATAGACATGAGTCCTGTATTAGTTGATTTTCTTATTATTGTGACAAATATGGCAAATTGTCTGTCACAGACCAACTCAGTGAAAGGAAGGCTTATTTTAGTTCCTGGTGCAAGGAGCATCATCCATCATGCCAGACAAGACACAGTGGCAGACAGCTCCACGGATGCAGAAGTTTATGACAGCTTACTCATCCAAACAGGAATCAGGATGAGCTGGAAACAGAATCACACTATAAATATTAACCATAGCCCCCATTGACCCACTTCATCCAGTTAGATCCTACTGCCTAAAGCAGTGATTCTCAACCTGTGGGTCGCAACCCCTTTGGGAGTCTCACATCAGTTAGATACCCAGCATATCAGATATTTGCAATACATTACAGTAGCAAATTACAATTATGAAGTAGCGACAAAACAGTTTTTTATGGTTTGGGGTCATGATAACATGAAAAACTGTATTAAAGGGTCATAGTATTTGGAATGATAAGAACCACTGGTCTATAGGCTCCACAGTCACCCAAAATACTACTAGCAGTAGACCACATATTCAAACACAGATAGATGGATACATCTCATATTGAGACCATCATGTGTCAGATAAATTGCTACAAATTAAACATTTTTCCTTGATTGACGGCTTGTCTTCCCGCTCATAATGCTGTCTTCAATTTTGTTCTTCAAAATTAGTTCCAATGAATTTCACATTAACACTCCCAGTTTCTATTGTAAAGAAGACCAACAACAACTTTTAGTAAGGTGTTGCCTAGAATTTAGTTAAAGCCCTCCAACAATTTGAACAATTCTTGTATATTGTCCAGTCCCTGAATGTGGTATATTCCTGCATTTGTCTGTATATATTTTCTCAATAGTTTTAGTGTAACCATTTTCTGTTGCATATCTTAGATTTATAACTAAGAGCTTGATAAATTTTAGGCAATTGCAAATAATGTTGCCTTCACAGTCTTTCTGTTTGTGTATTGTTTGTTTATTTGTAGTATGGGGCTTTGTTGTTTTTTTATTCTGATGACTGAACCCGGAGCCTCATGAATTTTAAGCATAAACTCCTGCCCTGAACTGCACACAGGGCCCTCCCTTTATTGTCTGATTTGTTGCTACTATATAAAGTTATCACTGATTTGTATGTTGACTTTGTAGGAAAGAAGCCTTCTGAAAATTAATATAAATTATAATTCATATATTTTCTTACATTTTTCTATATGTTCTCCCACATCATCTACAAATAATGATAATTTCATATTTCCCTTTCTAATCATTAAATGTTTGGGTTGTTTTTGTACTAAAACCATTCATATAATGCTGACATAGGCATCTTGCTCCTGACAGGAAGGCAAAACAGTTCTATACATTACTGTTACTAGTGATATCAGCTACATTTTATACATTTCTCAGATTAAAAAAGTGTTCATATATATACATGTGTGTGTATATATATATATACACATGTGTATATATATATATATGTCATATATGTTCATCTAGATATAGATGTAGATTCAGATGTAGATATATGTTCCTAAGCATCATTGTTATGAGTTTTATTTTCTCCTATTCGACTGGCTTTCTTTGCTGTTCCAGGCCTTTCTTTCATCATTGTCATTATGTGCCAGTCAGTGAGCCAGCATAATTTAGTACCTAACAAATCCCTTTCATACACAAACCACTGCAGTGTATATGTAGGAAGGACAAGCATAATGAGGCCCCCATTCCTACTTTCACAAAGCCCAGTATAAATAAGGAAAAAGAGAGGCCAAAGCATAAATGCAAATAAATTCTTTGTGTGTTGCTCAGCAACAGTGGAAGCTACCAGATGAGGCTGTGCAACTGTAAATCTCCAAGAGAGGGCACTTTTGAGCTTAACCTTAAAAGAGGAGTCAAGTTTCATTAGCTTATCAATAAAGACATTATGTGTATGTTTGCCTCACAAGACTATAAGTTCAATGTGGCCAGAGCAAAGGCCCACAAGTCTGGGGCATGAAGGACATTTGATCTTGAAGCTTAGAAATCTCCAGGGAAGAATCACTAAGACTTTTGAATAGTACGGAGAAAAGGAGGAGTTGGTCTGTAGGCTGTGAAAACCTTCTGAAACATTTCTTGTAACGAAAAGATGAACAATGGCCTGGGACTAAGACTCTGTGTAGACTGGCAGCAACTCAATAGGGAAGAGATGTGAATGTCAGGAGAGACAGCGCCAGTTGGAAAGCCGGAGTCTGAGCTCAAGTAGGAACAGTGGAAAAGAGGGAGAAGTGGGAGAGAGTAATGAAGTATCATTGATAGAACTTGGAGTTGAATGGTTCTGATGGCTCACCTAGCAGAGGTCTAGTATCTACCCAAGAAGACCATGAGCATGAAGAATGTCAAAATAGGAATTGTCATATCAGGATGTGGCATGTCAGCATATCATAAATGTTACATGAGGAGAATATACAAAATATGTTTGTATATTCTATTCTCAACATTCCACCCACTAAACTGAAGTATTCTTCCATGTAAAGTTTAATTAATGGTGGCTTCCCATTCTCTCCATCTCTTCTATATTCATTAATTAAATTCTACCGTGAAGAAGAGCCACCCTTATTCCCTGTGTGTTTACAGTTTGTACTTATTGGTATTTATGTTGATATCACTTTGACCATCTTTGGGTTATGATCCAGTACCACTGGATTTTGTTGTGCCCCATTACTCCAGCTTCAGCTGTTGGCAGTGCCTACACATTTGTCCTGTTCATGTGTCCCTATCATTTGTTGAGCATCTCTTTATTTTTTCCTAAGATAATCCAGTCTCCTTGTGTGTTTTTCCACCACAACCTACCATCAAACTTTCTGCCAAGAAACTCTAGTTCCATTAGTTAGTGAACAACATTTGGAAAGTATTGGTGTCTGAGATAAATTTATTGCCTCTCAGATTCTGTTGTTCTCAGGCCCAAGAATTACCTCTTTGTCCAGTCTTATGATCTTCTTTTTTTATATAAGAGAAGTTTCTTCAGTGTATTATTCTTTTTTAAATTAAATATTTTCAATTATTTACATTCCAACTGTTGCCCCCTTTCCTGATCCCCCTTCCCTGAGTTCTTCACCCCATTGCCTTTCCCTTTTGCTTCTGAGAGGTTGCTCGCCCCCTCCAATCCAACCCCATCTCACCCCTGCCAGCATCCTCCTTCCCTGGGGCATCACATTTCTACAGATATAGGCACATTGTCTCCCACTGAGGCCAGACAAGGCAGTCATCTGCTACATATGGGGGTGGGAGGGGGCACAGACCAGTCAGTGTATGCTCTTTGGTTGGTAGCTTGGTCTCTGGGTGCTCTGAGGGGTCCTATGGGATTGCCATCCTCTTCAGCTCCTTCAATCCTTCCCCAACTCTTCCATAGGGGTCTCCTCTCTCAGTCCAATGGTCGGCTGTAAGTATCTGCATCTGTCTCAGTCAACTGCTGGTAGAGCCTGTCAGAGGATAGCCATGCTAGGTTGCAAACACAACATAGCATCAGTAATAGTGTCAGGGTTTGGCATCTGCACATGGAATAGATCCCAAAATATGACTTGATACATTGATACATTTGTGTTACTGTCTCTTTGAAACAGCCATGGGAAACTAACATTATTCATTCTCTCCCTTTTCCTCCCTAGTTCTTCAGTTCGGATTCACTACTATATTTGTGGCAGCTTTCCCTCTAGCACCGCTTCTGGCCTTACTGAATAACATCATTGAAATCCGACTTGATGCTTATAAGTTTGTTACTCAGTGGAGAAGGCCTTTGGCTTCGAGAGCCAAAGACATAGGTAAGTTGGGACCAGGTATGCTTGTTTGAAGATGTGAAACAACTTGTAGAAAAATTTTAAAGCTTGCATAATCCAGTACACAAGCCTTTGATCCCAGCACTGGAGAGACACTGACTGTATCTTGGTGAATTCAAAGCCTGCATGGTATACATACTGAGTTCTGGGCCCACCTGGGCTACATAGTAAGACCCTGTCTCAATACATACATACATACATACATACATACATACATACATACATACATACTAAAAAAATAAAAGCTGTACACTTTAGGAATCCTCAAGGTTTCATGTGATCTGATTTGGCTAATTTTTAAAGGAAAAAACATCTATATTGGTTTTAAATAATTTTAGGCAAGAAATAAACCTACCTATTCAGACAGATTACTTTAGATTTCCAGTGTTTCATGAATTTGTGCTTAAATAAGTTCTTAGTTTAGTTATTTTTGCTGTAAGACTTTAGAATCTAAAATGTTGATTCATCACTTTTAAAAATAAATCTGTTTGCTTCTACCCCACCGTACCTCCATTTTCCTCAATGTTTTCCTTACATGAAGCAAAGTATAGCTTCTCTAGTGGCAGAAATAAGCTTTGGTCTTTGGCTAAAACTACTGAGTCAGTTAATGATGGCTTCCCGTCCTCTCTATTCCTTCTGTGTTTATTAATTAATTCTACCAAGAAGGAGAGCCATCCTTTATCCTCTGGGTGTTTTCAGTTTGTATTTTTTAGTATTTATGCTGATATGATTTGACAGTCTTTGGTTTTGATCCAGTGTTGCTCTTCATGAGATGTAGCAGTCTTGAGAGCTACTGGAATAGGGACTATCTGATACGCGCCTGCATCCAGTACTGAGAACAAGGCAGCTAGGCACCGGCCAGCAAGTGTAGCTGGGAACTGGATGCAGACATTTTGCTCAGAGTAGTCTCTTACTCTCTAAACGAAGCAAGGTTTACTCACCGGGCATCAGCTTGAGCCAGCACATCAGGGACTGTCTGCAAAGGTGAGCAGAAGAGACCTTGTCATTACCACTGAGGAGTGTCCAGTTTATTAGGGCTGAGACATTGTGTGCCGATCTGATCAGGAGGCACGTGAATGATTTGGTGGCTAGAATTCTTTGACTTGTGTCTGATGCTGACCCTAAGCCATGAGTACATTGGTACATGCATGCACCTACAGAAATTCCTTCAATTCCAAACTGTTTGGAAACACAGATCAGAACTCCTTGTTGCCAGAGGCATTTGGAAAGATGGAAAGGACTTTCACAGGTGGATTCATCTTCCTGTTTTCATTCCCACTACCTCTGAAGGAACTAACACCACCCTTCTCTTTGTATAGGAATTTGGTATGGAATTCTCGAAGGCATCGGGATTCTCTCTGTTATTACAAACGCCTTTGTCATAGCAATAACATCCGACTTCATCCCTCGCTTAGTATATGCCTATAAATATGGACCTTGTGCAGGTCAAGGAGAAGCTGGGCAAAAGTAAGTGCTGGAAAATGGTTATGAAATTCCATTTCTTAGCCATTGCATGGTGTCAGACACAGAGAGAGGCTTTTATACCTGGGCATGTGACACACAAGCCCAGACAAGGCCTGTGGTAGGGGAAGTGAAATTATATCACGTTTTCAGCCAAAGAAAACACATCCCATTTACCAATGAGTTGGAGCCCAAACAAGTCAGACAAGTTTCGGATGAGTCTAATGTGAAAGCAGCAGTCATATTTTCCCTACTGTCTGACTCCTGCCAACTCCAAGTTCACAAATGTGTGAGCTTCTAATGTATGTAACAACAAAAACAGCACAAGACCTAGTATAACATATAGTTATGGAAATGTTATGAATTTATAAAAAGGGAATTACTATCTGAGATTCACACTGTCATGGTCTGGAGGATACAAATTTTACATGAGGACTGTGGACCTCTGTACCTAAGACCCAGAAGGCACTCAATAAACATCTGTGTAGCATGAAGATTATGTTTTCCCTAGCTATGCTCAGTCAAATTATGACGTAGTCCTGTGTTCTGAGGTTCAGACTAGAATGTATGTGGTCAGATAAAACCTAGTCATTATTATCACATGCCACCTAGCTTTTATTTCTGTGCTTTACCAAAAGTCTTAGCATATATTACCAGTCCCTAAAGTCACAGTAATAATCTAACTCTAATCAAGGTGTTTAGATGTCTGCCTATGGGTCTTTGATGCCTAGAAAATTATCTTATTTGGCTGGCACCTAATAAAAGCAGTCCTGCCCCCTGGTTTATAGTCTTAGCCAAACTAATTTGCTCCATCAGCCACTGTAGGCAAATGGAGTAACTGGCCTGAGTTAAGCAAACCTGGTCAGGATACAGTTTCACCATTATCCCACATGAACACATTAAGGCTTGGATGGTAGAGGACTGTGACAGAGCTCACAGTCTAGCCATCTGAAGAGGCTCCTATGAAGTCTTCTACTACAGTAATCACGGGGCCATTAAAAACTAATTGTCTACCAACTTTAAGTGAGCTTATCATTGCTTTAGAACCAAGACATAAAGACTTGGATTATACTGCCCAGGCATTACTTCCTAATTAAACCACTGTCACCAGTCTCTACTTGATTAAGTCTAAAAAAGCTTTCCTTCACTGAAGCCATTTTTCAGATATATTCTGCATTTGATTCTCAAAACGACTCGGAGAAGGATAGACATTACTATCCTCACTCTGAAGAGCAAAGGATTGTTAAAGGGGTGAACTCTACTGTAACTGCTGGAACCTATACAGAGGTAGAGCCACACCCACACAGACCTCTCTATTCTTAGCTCCAGGGCCCCAAATGACTCTTTGGCTCATCTCACTGTAAACCTCCTGAGTTTAATCTGTAATAAAGTGTTTGATCCTTCCCCGCTTCTGCTTATGGTGAAACGTGTGATTGGTTTTGGGAGAATCAAAATGAACAGAGGACAAATCTTGAGAGTTGATAGTGAATCAAAGCATTGGAATTCTAGTAGCCTACCAGTCTTAAAGCAGTGTTCATGGTGATTAGAATTTACCTACTGTGCCTTGGTTTTCTTTTATTGGACTCTCTGTCCATTTCTGGGCATTTTCTTTGCAAATTCCCTCTTTATGAGCTGTCTGCAACGTTCCAGATTATACCTGTTCTCTCTAATCCATTGGCCATTCTTCTTGTTTTCTTGTGTGTTTGTGCATCTCTCTGTGAGTGGGGGGAGAACTGTGTATGTGTTTGTGTGGTATGATGTGGTGTATGTGTATGTTTGTGTGTGTATGTGTGTGTGTGTGTATATGTGTGTGTGAAAGTGTTTGGTATGTGTGTAGCTGTGTGGTATGGTGTGTGTGTGGTGTGTGTGGTGTGCACCTGTATGGATGTGTGGTTTGGGTGTAGGTGTGTGGTGTGGGCATGCATATGTATGTGAGGGTGCATATATGTATGGGTGTGTGTCTAGAGTTTTGTGTGTGTATGTGTGTGTTGTGTGGGGCTGTGAATGTGGGTGTATATGTGGTGTGTGTGTGTGTGGTGTGTAGGTGTGTGGTATGCAGTGTGTGTGCATGTGTGTGTTTGTGCACTAGTGTGTGTGTGTGTGTGTGTCTGTGTGTGTGTGTGGTGTGTGTTATCCTTTGTGAGTCTTACCTCTGTCATAGCAGGCACCCTGTTACTTTACAGTGATTTTTTTCTTCTTTGTTTTTATCATATTCTTTTCCTCTTTCTCTTCTTCCTCTGTTCTTTTTCCAACTCAGAAATGCTCTAGAAATAAAAAAGCTTTCCGAGTAGAAGCACTGTAAAATCTTAGACAGTTGTAAGCTTTTGCAATGCAGTGGGCAGCTAGAGTCAAATCCCACTTGTGATATAAGCCAGCTTAGAAATGACACATTTCCATTTAAATTGAACCTAAATCAAACGTGCTCTATCCAAGCCCGTCACTGTGCCTTCCCATAGCTCTGTGTTACAGCAGTCAGCACCTCCTCCTCTCTGTTGGGTGAGCTTACCTTGGCTCCTCCATGGAGGATGTCTTCAGTTGTGTACATAGTGTCCTTTGGTTCCCACGACCCTTGTCCCTAAGATGACACATTTAGGTCTGCGTAATGCTTTCCTGGCCCTCCTACTGGTGCTGTTCCCAAGCAGACTGCAGACAGCTTAAAAGGAAGTTTCACATCTTTCCTGCCCATTTCATGGCCTTTAAAAGTAGAGCCACTCTCTCCTGTTCTGGATGCCCAGCAGTCAGGTGTTCAAGACTGCTGGTAGGAAGTCTGTTTTAGCCAGGTCTGCAAAGAAAAGAAATGGCTTAAGGCAACATTTTCTACGCATTGCATGCATAAAAAAAATCTTCTGAGGGTTTCGTCTTTCCCCTTTGTGGGTTCTTCCTCATCTTCTGTAGCTGCAGCTTTTACTGCTCATTGTTTGGTGAAGGGGCCACCTCCTCTCCCAGGGTGAGCCACCTCTTTTGGGGTGTATCTTTACATGGGTCCTTAGAAAGGAACTTGGAGAACTTTGGGCAGGCGTTATGACTCAGAATCATGCTACAGATACAGAATGTTCTTGGCCTTGGAATTACCATGTGACATATACATAAAATCAGATGCCCTTTTTAATTACTAAATCAAAGCTGCTTTTCTACAGAAATGGTGATGTCATAAAGGGTTAGAACCATGATCAAGGATTCTGTGCATTCATAGAGTTAATCACAAGCATATCTTACTTAATGAATAAAAGAGAATATTTCTATATAAATCCTATAGTCACTTCTGAACTCAACTATTAGCCTGAGGCATCTTATCCATAAAACACATTTGTCTTTAAGTATATAAACCCAGTCTTATTTCCCCTGGCATTTCTCAACCTTTGATTTTGATTCCCAGGCTATTAGTGTCACAATACCTAACACCTCAAA
The DNA here is from genome assembly GCA_019843815.1 of Montemys delectorum. Lineage (NCBI taxonomy): Eukaryota > Metazoa > Chordata > Mammalia > Rodentia > Muridae > Montemys > Montemys delectorum. The sequence continues at coordinate 32,018 of JADRCD010228142.1, read as the reverse complement.
GGCAAACTTTATAGCTGATTCAAAGGCATTCAGGAGCAAGTTTGATCTACAATCAACAAACCTGAAAGTCAACTTCTGGTTCTGTACTTCTTTTTTTTTTTTTTTTTTCTTTTTTTTTTTTTTTTTAGATATTTTCTTTATTTACATGTAAATTTTCCCTTTCCCAGATTCCCCTCCAAAAAACAAACAAACAAACAAATAAAAACAACAAGAACAAACTTCTTTTGCCTCCCCCCTCCCCATGCCTGCCACCCCACCCTCTCCCACTTATTGGCCCTGGCATTCCCCTACACTGGGGCACAGTGGTTCTGTACTTCTTTCTAATCCTGGTGACAATGATCACATGATGCCCCCATCTTGTACATTAAGGAATTAAAAACAATAAGTAGCCAATGTTTTGAAAGGAGGATTCTCACTTTTAGAGCATGAGATGTTTTCAAAAGTTACTTGAAAGAAGTCTGTGACCTGATCCAAGTCTCCTTACTTGGAAATGCTCTCAGAAGCATCTACTCGTCCTTTAGGGAAACTTCCTTCATAATTATAAGAGACCTTTCTTTGTCTGGTACTCTTTTGGGGATCATTCGTCTCATTTTTCTCTTATCATCAGGATAGCTTCATTCTTTCTCTCTCTCTCTCTCTCTCTCTCTCTCTCTCTCTCTCTCTCTCTCTCTCTCTCTCTCTCTCTCAAAGGTAGTGGGTATTCAGAGCATATGCCAGCAACCCAAGTGGTAGACATTGCATTAGCTTGCCCTTTTTGGCCCTCCAACTGTGACAGATGTACAGAGTAGATGGACAGACATCACTGGCTGCACTGTGGCTGAACCATAAAACATAAAATCCCAATTCTCTAAATTTATAGCTGACTCAGCTTTCTAATATGGCAGTGATGGAATTTCACCACTGTAAAAAGAATCAGGGAAAACAGTTCAGTATTAGTGGCCCTTCTCCCGTGATGATTAAGATGTTATAGAAAGAAGATAACAATATGCTCATATACTAAGTCCACATTTAATTCTATGTGTGTATGAGTAACCAGCCACTGAAGACATTTTTCCAACATGGGTTTGTGCCTGGCGTCACATGAATATGCCTAGTAAATTGGTTCACCAATGTATTCTCTTTTTTATTTCTTTGGGTAAAGGATGAATAATGTTGTTCATAAGACAGGTGTCACATTTGAATTTAGATTTTGGCAATGGACATTTTAAACAAAACCAGAAGACAACGGCTTTAATCTAAAGCTTTGGAGCTAGTTTGTGAGGTAAGGGTACAGCAGAGCTAGGACTATTCCATGTCAGTACTGGGCCTGGCATTTTGTCTGTTCCCAGACCACCACTCAGCTCCTAAGACGACTACTAAATTCTGTGTGTCAAACCACCAGCTCTCTCTGCAACAGCTATCACCAATCTGCTAGTGTGTCTGTGTGCCCTGATCTAGACAGTTCATCCATCCATCCTCTAGACCACCGTTTCAGGAGAAGCAAGGAGGACTGGGGAATGTTGCATCCCTGCTGACTATGTGTTTAACCCTCAAGTATCTGGACGAATGGTTCTTCAAGCTCAGCTCATCTTTGTAAAGACCATGATGAGAACAGTTGTTAATCCTGGGCATGGTATGAAGAAGCCATGTGCTTTGGGAATTGCTCATGTCATCATTTTGGCTTAAGATTTAGTAGCTTAGGATCACATCAGATGTGATAATGAAGATGCTGTGAGGACCATGTTTTGCTCATTCATTCCACAATAGGTATTGACCTACAGAAAGAACTGTGTACACAAAATGAGTAACCACCACTCACAGTTGTCTTGCAGTTGGCTAAATATAGTACTATATGCTTTACCTACCTGGTGTCATTTAATTCCTAAATAAGTCTATATGGTGAACTTTTTCTTCACTTAAAGAATTACATGCCATGGGGCCAGTAAGATGACTTAGAAAGCAGAGGAATTTGCTACACCAGCCTTGCAACCTGAGTTTAATCCCCCCAATCCATGTAAATATGGAAGGAGGGAACTCCACAAAGATGTCCACTGACCTCCTCAGATGCACCATGGCATGTGCCCTCCCCATACACACACACAGACACGTGTCATTCTCTCTCTCTCTCTCTCTCTCTCTCTCTCTCTCTCTCTCTCTGTCTCCCTCTCCCTCTCTTCCTTCCTCTCTCCTTCTCCCTCTCCCCCTCTCTTCCTGCCCCTCTCCTTCTCCCTCTCCCCCTCTCTTCCTGCCCCTCTCCTTCTCTCTCTCTCTCCCTTCCCCTCCCCCTCCCTCCCTCCCCTTCCCCCTCTCTCCCTCCCCCTCTCTCTCCCTTGATCTCACACACACTACTATTACATTAGTAATAATAATGAATAAATTATTTTAATTAAAGAATTATGCAAAGTAAATACGAACAAAGAACAATCATCTGAAAATGCTGTCATGAAACCCCTTATTTTATACTCTAAAAAATGTAAGAAGGAAGGAAGCTGACAGAATGGTTGTTAGGATGATCTCTCTCTCTCTCTCTCTATGCATCCCATTAGGAAAATCAATAGAATCTCTGACATGTCATTTTCCTCCCATGAAGTCAACTAAATTTCATGTTTCTGGATTTCATGAGCGTGTAAAACCACTAGATCCTAAAATAAAAACATAAGACATCCGCTACACTCCCACAGTCCTGCAGTTCAAGGGAAAAGACATATGTATACAGCCAACACTAGTACAAGCTCAAGGATAATCCTGATCTAAATGTAGTGGCACTTCAGATAGGAGTGAGTGAGTCACGCTGACTCTGTGTGAGGAAGTCTTCTCGGAATAGGTGGTGTTTGGGTTGATCGCTAAGTCATATTTACACTTCCAAACAAAGAAGAAGGGGTTCCAAAGAAAACGGAAACACAAGCAGAGGCATGGAAACCTATGACACATCCGTGGCATAGCATTGCTGTAAAGGGAAATGGTAATTGAAAAGGTGTTAGTGACCTAGAGGTAAAGGGGATCAATATTGTTGTAATTATACAATCTGCATCTCTTTCAGGTGCATGGTTGGCTATGTGAATGCCAGCTTGTCTGTGTTCCGAATTTCTGACTTTGAAAACCGGTCCGAACCAGAGTCTGATGGCAGTGAGTTCTCAGGAACTCCTCTGAAGTACTGCAGGTGAGTGTGAGCCTCACTGTGCTTTCTGCTAAGGTCAAATGGTTCTAGCATGAAAAGGGTTTGCTGATAGGTCTTCTGGCTGAGTTGTTTAAAGCAGTGGTTCTCACAATCAAAATATACAGTATAAAAATATGTTTCCAATAAAAGAAAAAAATACTCTGTGTTTGGGCAGAAAATATATTAACATTTTTGGTTGGGTATATGAGTGATTGGTGTACAAACAAGGTTCTGACAAACCAAGGGTGATTATAATTTATGTTCCCTGCCCCCCCAAAAAATGCTTCAGAGAGAATAAAGGTAATTAAAGACTTTATGGAACATGTTAGAAGAGCATATAGATTATGTCTCATTTGTTTAATTTTTTAATAAAATTAAATAACACAAAAGAAAGTAGTGTTTCTCAGTCCTGAGGGCATTAAACATAATCTGCTGATTTTTTCATTTTTATTAGTTTTTTTTTTGAGAATTTTATCAAATATAATTTGATGAATCCAGTATATTCATCCATCCCCTATTCGCCCCCATTTCTCTCCTCTCCCAATTTTGTATCCTTTTTTAAAATTTTTAGCTCATCAAGTCGAATGTGTACTGCCTATGTGCTCTTGTATATATGGCATTCCACTGGAGTATGATGGACCATATTCCACTAGAGAGGCATCCTTAAAGAAAACCGACTGTCCTTCCAGCAGATAGCTTCTCACTCAAGAGTTGGACTTCATGCTCACTTTTTCTGTTCACACTAGTGTTTTGTCTGGTTTGAGCTTCCATAGGTCTGTCACAATCACCATGAATTCATATATGCAACTGCCTTGCTCTATTCAGAAAACATGTTTCCTTAGATTCACTATCATTAACCTTCAGAGTCTTTTTACCCTGGTCCACATTGATCCCTGAGCTTTGGGAGGAGGGGAATAATATAAATGTCCCATTTAAGATGGATCGAACATTCTACAGTATCTTATTCTCTGAATCATCACTAATTATCAGTCTCTGTATTAATCACCACTGACTGCAAGATGATAAAAAAAATGAGAAATTTCTTTTATCGGGGCTCAGAAATGCACTAATCTATAGGTATCAGCTTAATATTATCCTCGTTTAGTCCCCATGGTTACAGTTCTCCCCAAGGGACTATGACCCAACTAGCTACATGTTCTTGGCCATATTACAGAGCCAGTATGAATTTCAGCTTGTATAGCAGGCCTTAATTACAATCAGCAAGTGGCTAGTGACCTTATACCATTATTGTACCAGTGGGCATGTCTTACCAGGTCAGATATTACTGTAGATCTGAGTTCACAGCTGGAAAAGGGTGATAATCAGTTCACTCTCCCAGCAGTGTGCATAGCACCTCTCAGCACTGTTGGGATGAAGTCAGTTCTGGCTTGATGAATCTGTGTTCTATGACTCAAGTATTTGGTGCCTTTAGCAATATGGTCTCTTTTTTTCCATTATTTTATTAGATATTTTCTTTATATACCTGTCATATAATATCTCTTTTCCCAGTATCCCCTCCAAAAAAAAAGAAATAAAATAAAACAACAACAAAATTTCCCTGCCCCCCCTCTGCTCACCAACCCACCCTCTTCCATTTCCTGGCCCTGGCATTCCTCTACACTGGGGCATAGAACCTTCACAGGGCCTAGGGCCTCTTCTCCCATTGATGACCGACTTGGCTGTCCTCTACTACATATGCAGCTATAGCCATGAGTCCCACCATGCGTACTCTTTGGTTGGTGGTTTAGTCCCTGGGAGCTCTGAGATTCCACCTCACACCAGTCAGAATGACTAGGATAAAAAACCTAGGTGACAGCAGATGCTGGGGAGGTTGTGGAAAAAGAGGAACATTCCTCCATTGCTGGTGGGATTGCAAGCTGATACAACCACTCCGGAAATCAGTTTGGCAGTTCTTCTGGAAGTTGGACATAGTACTACCAGAGGACCCAGTTATACCACTCCTAGGCATATACCCAGAAGATGCTCCAACATATAATAAGAACACATGCTCCACTATGTTCATAGCAGCCTTATTTATAATAGCCAGAAACTGGAAACAACCCAGACATCCCTCAACCGAGGAATGGGACATCTACACAATGGAATACTACTCAACTATTAAAAACAATGAATTTATGAAATTCTTAGGGAAATGTATGGAGAATATCTTCCTGAGTAAGGTAACCCAATCACAAAAGAACACATATGGTATGCACTCTCTGATAAGTGGATATTAGCCCAGAAGATCGGAATACACAAAGTACAATCCACAAACCACAAGAAACTCAAGAAGAAGGAAGACCAAAGTGTGGATACTTCATTCCTTCTTAAAAGAGGGAACAAAATACCCATGGAAGGAGTTGCAGAAACAAACTATGGAGCAGAGAGTGAAGGAAGGACAATCCAGAGACTGTTCCACCTGGGAATCCTTCCCATATTCAATCATCAAATTCAGACACTATTGTGGATGCCGGCAAATGCTGGCTGACAGGAGCCTGATATAGCTGTCTCCTGAGAGGCATTGACAATACCTGACTAATATACAAGTAGAGGCTCACAGCCATCCATTGGACTGAGTACAGGGTCCCCAATGAAGGAGCTAGAGGAAAGACCCAAGGAGCTGAAGGATGAGCAACAATATGAACTAGCTAGTACCCTCAGAGCAATAGGGTCTTACTGTAAAGTTCCCAGAGGGTAACTGAGAGCATTGCTAGTAGCCTGTAGTGTTTGAGGATCTTTGGGAGCTCACTGGGCAACAGCTTCATACAGGGTAACTCATTCCTGAAACTGGGATTTTTATTTGTTAAATGATAAGTATTATTTTAATTTAAAGCCATTTAATAGACTGGAGATATAAGACAAGTGTTGGAGTAGTTGTCATGCATAAATGAAACCTTGGGTTCAGTCTCCAGCAACACAAAAACTAGGTAGGGTGACACAGACCTGAATGCCAACACTCTGAAGGTAGAGGCAGGAGAGTTGAATGTTCAAGTCATCCATGGTTACACCGTGAGTTCAAGGCCAACCTATCTGAAAAAAAGAAAAAAGATGAAAAAGGGCTTCCTTCTAAATCCCTTTTTGTTATTTAAAAATATAAAAGTATATTTTTTGTTGTGAGCCTAGCCTTTAATGGCTGAGCCAAAGGAGAGGGATTGTGTGAGGGGGAGACCAGGAAGGGGGCAGTGACTGGGATGTAAAATGAATAAATAAATGGAAAAAAAATAAAAATAAAGTATAGAACACTTTTCAGCTTTTGCTTCCTGTTTCATAAGTCTAGCTGTCCTACACAGTGAAATAAAAGTACCTTTCACGGACCCAAGAAGCTGAAGGGTTTGCAGCCCCTTAGCATGAACAACAATATGAACTAACTAGTACCCTGAGAGCTCCCAGCGACTAAACTCCAACCAAGGAGTACACATGGGGGGGACTAATGAATCCAGCAGCATGTATATAGCAGAGGATGGCCAAGTCAGTCATCAATGGGAGGAGAGGCCCTTGGCCCTGTGAAGATTCTATGCCCCAGTGTAGGGGAATGCCAGGGCCAGGAAGTGGGAGAGGGTGGGGTGGTGAGCAGGAGGAGGGGGGAGGAAGCAGGGAATTATTTTAGTTTTGGGGTTTTTTTTCTTATTTTATTTTCTTTTTCTTTTTTCTTTTGGAGGGCAACCTGGGAAAGGAGATATTGTAAATAAAGAAAACATCTAATAAAAAAATCAAAAAAAAAAATTTTAAAAAAGTACCTTTCACAATGACTAACACAAATGGGATTGATATCTTTATTCATTTAAATTGTGATCATTTTGCTTAATGTTGTTAATCTTTTCTGAAATAATATTTTCATCTTTCCTTAAGGCCTTCAATTACAAGTGAAATACATACACATATGTGTAAAATACATATATACATTCACCATAGAAAAGGCAGTGTTAGAATTCTTTTTCAGTTATGTGTCACATGATGCACCTGAGTTGGCGCTCAGCCTGAAAACATGCTGTTAAGTTTTTAAAACACCTTCTCAAGTGGATCAGTGACCTGGAAACAAATAGTTTCCTAAAGGCAGAACTAAGCTGTTCAGGATCCAAGAGTACACAAGAGTACAATAATCAACTTCTACCCAAAGAGGATCTGCTCAACTAGGTAGACTTAAGCTTTGTTTCAAAGTTTCCCATGATCTGAAGCTGAAAAAAATAGAGAATTAGCAAGCCTATTCTAAGCATGTGCTACATAAAACAACTATAAGATAGCCACACTATATAACTATACAGTAATGAAAATAAAGACATGGCAGGCAACATAACATAAAATAAGAAAGCAAGTTTCAGAAGACTTTAAGACTGGAAATTAGTTCATAGACATTGTGGGTTGGAGAGATAAGTCAGTGGTAAAGAATACATACTACTTGCAAAGAGGACCTGGAACTCCATCTTTAGTGTATCTGATGCCCCCTATGGACTTTGTGGGCTCATGAAATCACACATATACATTCACACACTAAAAAAAATAAAATAAAATAAAAAGACATCTTAAAGGTATAATATCCTTACATCAAGCTCAAAAGCAAATGAAATTAAACTGTATAACATCCTCACAACTGTATAAACAAACATATGTAGTTGTTACTTTTCTGTTGCCATTATGGAATATAATTACAACTTATAAAAGAGTTCACTTTGGCTTAAGTTTCTAAAAGGAAAGTCCATAACGCCAAGAAGACATGGCAGCAGGCAGTAGGATGAAGAAGCTGGCTGATCACTGTACAGCTGGCTTATCCATGTACAGCAACCAGAGAGAAAAGTTTGGAGGAGGTGCAAGGCTGTAAACCCTCAAAGCCCAATCCAGGGACACACCTCTAGCAAGGCTCTACCTCCTAAAGGTTCCCTAACATCCCCAGCTGGGATTGTTCCCTAATTACACAAGACCATGGGGGGCACTTCTCATTCAAACTGCCACTGCATGTGTCAATGATAAAAATGGAATGCAACAAAAGAAATGCAAAGGATGAGGAAGTATCAAATAAATAAGTTAACTAAATAGACTTATAACAGACCTATACGTTTAGTTATAAATTGGGAATATACTTTTAGAGCAATTCTGTGTGCCTGAGGACCACAGTAAAGATACATGTAGATGCGAAGGATGAAAATCGGTCCAGATTCTTTTGAAGAAATAATAATAAAAGAGATTTATCTTATGCTAAGGCATGAGTAATTAATGTGGCAGTGTCATGGAGGTAGAAATAGAAAATTACATAAAATTGAAAATTCAAAGATATATTACATAATAACTAAGGTACATTTCACAGGAAATTAAAATATTTAAGTGCTTCTTATAATAAATACAAAGGAGAGAAAATATGCTTCATTTTATTTATGAAAGCCCCATGCAGAGAATAAAACTGAAAACAAACAAGATTGTTGTCCTGAAAATTAGAATTGCTGTAATGTTTCGGGGTATCTGGGAATGCCAACATGACATCTTGACACCCCTGCCCCTGTATTGGCTAGGAGTCCACTTGCTACTCTTTCACAGTTAAAAAAAAGCGGAAATAAATTATTTCCAGTGAAATATGAATTTCCAGTCAAATATGTCTTGAGAAATAAAGACGGGTTAGGGGTGCATTTATTTTAGCCAAAAGAGAATGTTTCACTGAAACTACCACAGAGAACAGGCAACCCATCACTTGACAACTAAATAATCCCACATCAAAAGCCAAGCAACAGGGCTGAGGTAGATTTCAGGGCCAGAGCACAGAACCTAGTGCTTATCACAAGGAAGCCCTGGATTCAATTCCAAGCACAAAAAAAAAAAAAAAAAAAAAAAAAAAAAAAAAAAAGTCAGAAACAGCATCTAAGCATGACCATTTTTCCAATTTATGGCCTTAGGGTCAAGGGTAGGTAAAGGCATAACTCAGGGTATTTGAGGTGATAATCTACAAATCCAGAGTAGAAAAGAAAATCTGAAAGACTAGAGCAAGACAGACAACCTAATTTTCTTGATATAGACAACTGATGCCCAAACAAGAATTCTGTAAATTTTGTTGTGGATACTGATATGAAAAAAGTTTACAGAGTCAAAGAAGATGAAGCTGCAAAAAAAATTGAAGTCCAGACTTTTTAAAAATATAGTTTTGTCTAATAATCACATGTATAATAAGGTGTGTTTGCATTTTTCTTCTAGAGTATCTATTTAGAGTATTTCTGAAACAGTGCCTTAAAAATGAGCGGAGGAATAACATGATCCCTGGCTATTGGGTAGCTCAGCTTAAGTAAATGGATGTTAGGGGGATCTGTGTAAACTTTCAGTCCTGAAGAAAGTTCATCTTCCTGGAATTCCATGTGTAATTATTGGACCTGCACTAGGGTCAGATGAATAACTACATATTAGACAGTAGGAATTTCAGTGCTTTGCCTGATCCCTATTACCAACTTGGAGGCATCCAACCATTTACTCAGTTTTAGTACAAAATATTTATTATCAGTATTCTTCTAGTGATAAAAGCTTTATGGTATATTATCATACACACCCAAAGACACTAACAATAATAATTAATATGGTGATTTCGGTGGTGATAATGGTGACCACTAATATTATTTCAAGTACTTGATCTATTTTAAGCATAGTCCTTATAACAACTTATTCTGAATCACCTGTATATCAATACTGATTCCAAGGTTAGAGGTCTGGCTCCACTTTTTTATAAAAAAAAAAAATCATAATTTTTATTCAGACAATGGAATTCTGTGCTTCTCTACAGAAAATATGTTCTAACAACCAATACCTCCAGATCATTCTAAATGCATGGAAACTTTATGATGCTGGGGACACTTTTCAATAATGACGCTCGTGATGGTAACAGCAGCAATGTGTTGTACTTGTGTAGATCAAAGTTTTCAGGATGATGCCTGACCCCACATAGGTGTTCAACAAACACATGCACAGCTCTATGTCAATTCAAATGTTAGAGGGTGAGGATGAGGTAGGAAGGACTCGTTAATGGCAAGCAGCAGAAATCCCATGTAAATTGACATGCATACAGAGAAATTTGCAGTTTAAGGCAGATGGCAGCATCAAGAAGACCCAGCAAGTTTCTTTTAAAATAAGAGTTGGGTAGAGTCAGCAGAATATTCTCTGTTCCCCTTAGGTTTTTTTTTCCTCTAGCATGTTGTCTCTCTCCCTCCTTCCATTTGTCCCTCTCTCCCTCTCTTCCTCCCTCCCTCCCTGCTACCTCATCTAATTTGTGGTAGCCCCTAGCATTTCTGTGGACTTAGTGATAATTTATTTAATAATAGTTCTAACAAGCATCCTGGTGATGAGTCTTAAGAATCTATTGAGCTGAGGTTGAGTGAGAAGTCATTCCTACCCAACCACTGTGGGTGATTACCCAGAGAAGAAGAAAGAGAGATTATTTTATCAAAAGAAAAAAAAAATGCTAGACAAACAAAATAACAGATGTCTAGCTTAGAGAAAGGGTTTTTCCTTCAACATTTGTTCAATGTGTGTATAAAGACTTCATGGTGAAGATGGAAGAGATTTGAGGACCTGGAGAATCAGGGTTGGGATACAACCTTCTTATGTATTTATAGATATCGGGACTATCGGGACCCTCCTCACTCTTTGGCACCCTATGGCTACACACTGCAGTTCTGGCATGTCCTCGCAGCTCGGCTGGCTTTTATCATTGTGTTTGAGGTGAGTTTTCTCAAATGGTTCCTTTATTTCTTTTGGCATAACAAAAGTCACTTGGAGTAATAAGGAAAAACGTGACAGAGACATCCAGTGCCAGCACCGACATTCTAAAGTAGCACCGCCATATACTGTAACTTCACTTTCATCTTTTCCCTTAATTGGGACATTCCAGTTTTCCAGGAAATGTTCCAAAGTCTCTTAGTAACAAAGCAGGAATCATAGGTCTTGCATTTAATATTCTAGGATCATGATTCAGAATCTTTAAGAGAAATGCGGTTTTCCCATCCCTGCCTCCAGAGGTGCTGAGATATTGTTTGTGATGTCCTTTCTCCAAGATGGTGCAGGAGATGCTCCCAGACAGTCTAGAAGACATTGAGCTTGATGCTCCACCTGTTGCCTCTCTGTGCATCACTGTAGCATTACCTAAAGAGTCAAAGAGACCTAGGATGAGCAGTCTTCCTCGCAATTGTTTTTATTATGTTTTGGTTAAAATGTATCAGCTATTTTCTTTGGGGCTTTTAAGAAATTTTGTATTGCTATAACTCCATTTGTAAAGTCAATTCCATCTCTTGTCACATATATTGGAGTCAGATTTGTACAAACCAAAAATGTCGCCTTTTGGACTAGAAGTGTCTTAAAACTTTGAGACAACTCTATCATCACTTTGCCCCATCACTCTGGACAGCCAAGGGAAGATATTAAGCCCCTATGCCCTGGAAATAAACTAATTGACGGCTAAGTCCTTATGTTTAGACATCTTTACTATATCTGTTTCTTTGTGTGTGCATGCACATGTATACTAACGCCAATGTGAATGTGTGGCCTCCAGGGGATGGCTTCTTGCTGCAGTCAGTTCTTTCCTTCCACCTTCTGGGGGATGGAATTCAGTTTGCCAGGCTTGGTGGTAAGAATCTATGACTCAGTGAGCCATCCCCAGTCCCTCTTTAAAGAAGAAATGTCTCCCAAGTGTGGTAGTGCAGGCCTTTAATCCCAACACTAATGGTGCAGAGACAGTGGGATATCTGAGTTCTAGGTTGGCCTAGTCAACACAGAGATTTCTGAGCCCAGAAGACCCTGTCTACAAATAAATAAAAAACAAATATACTTAGCCAACCTGGTCTTACATTTTTTTCAAACTACATAAGAAAGGCTACTCTCAAATTAGCTCAATGGGTAAGGAGCTTGCAGGCAAATATGAGAGCTTGCATTTGGATCTCAGTACCAATGTGAAAATAAGGTGAGGTGGGACATACCTGTAATGGCAGGCCAAGGAGAAGTGAAGACAGGTGGGTTCCAGGAGCCTCCTGACCTGCCACTCTGGCCCAAATGGTAAGCTCCAGTCTAAATGAGAGGCCTGTCAATCAAATCTAAGATGAAATATGATGGAGGAAGACTCCCAACATGCAGAGACCAGTAGCCTCTGCATGCATACACAATAACAAGCACATCTGCAAACACATATGTGGGTACTCACACACATACACACATTCATGCACACACATGCACACACACATGCATGCACACCATACATAAAAAATAAGGGTCGCGTTAAACTACTGAGTGGCTTTTCATTTAGGACTTTCCATACTCATTCTGTATATTGTTGTTACCTATCTAAAGCACTAGAAGGATGCAGAAAAACCTCTTGATTGGCAGAATTTTATGCGGGCTATGTGACACTGAGTTTGTTTTAAATAAATGGAGACTCCTTATCGCTATCCTTCAGCACAGCTTTATTGTGATTAAAGTAGTTTAGAATTACAAAGACTCTTTATCACACTGGTAATTCACCAGTCATCAGGACATAGACAGACAAAAGTGACTATGATTATAGAGTTCCAGCCAGTCACACCTCAGGTAATGAATGTGTGGCACTTTCCCAAAGAGAGAATCTTTCTTCTTGAAAAGACCATTTCCCCAGACCCATGGGTGACTCTCACTGGGTTTTGAAAAGCACTTAACAATCTAAAAAGAATCTTCAAACTAATTCTAATTATCATAGCCTGACTGGTTTGAGCATAGTTAAGTGACCTATGCTCAGGTCTGCTCTTAAGCAAAAGCTGCTGAGCCAGGATTTGCTCCTGAATTTCTGTTTTCCTGCTTTTCTTTACTTTAAGCATCTCTTCTTAGCTGTCACTGAGCCCCTGGTACTCCTCTCTAGATGGTGTCAGCAAACCAAGTTCAGTTCTCACCTACCCTTTGCCCTTTCAGTGTATGCCTCCCCCAGCCTCTTCCCACTTCCCTGACATCCCGGATCCAACCCCTTCTTCTGATTCCACTGTGTTTCTCTGTTGTGTTTTTAGCACCTCGTGTTTTGTATAAAGCACCTCATTTCCTATCTGATACCAGACCTCCCAAAAGATCTAAGGGACCGGATGAGGAGAGAGAAGTACTTGATCCAGGAGATGATGTATGAGGCTGAACTGGAGCGCCTCCAGAAAGAGCGAAAGGAGAGGAAGAAGAATGGAAAAGCACATCACAATGAGTGGCCATGACAAGGTAGGTGACCATTGTGCCTGGGGGAAGCCACACCCAGGTCAGGTGCAGAGCAGCTGCTTCAAACACCCAGAAACAGAATATAGAGTGTTTGCTAACAAGGGTCAAAATAAACTACTTAGATGCTTCCAAAACCAGCTAGTCACTGCAATTCAATCATTCCTCCCACACAGCCAGGCTACCTTCTGCTTCCCTGCCAGATGTTGGTCCAGGTAAGATACACTTTCCTCTTCCTTCTGCTCCACCCAGGCTGCTCTCCTTCTATCCCCAGCACAAGTATCCCCTTCCTCCTGGTCAGAGTCTGCATCTCCCCTCCCCCATAGCCAATGTACCAATTTGTAAATGTTCCATCAATGGTCCTCAAAAGCTATCAATCAGGCTTTCTCAACACAGTAGTATGCTCTCTAGGGAAAGCTGTATGGATTAAAATTCTAATTCTACCAACTAGTTAGTGTGAGGCCTGTGGAACCTAATAAGTGTACATTCGATGAATAAAAGTCAGATAGAATGAAGCTGTATAACGTTGCATGAAAACTCAATAGACATCCTGGCCAACATGAAAAGCTCTGAAAGTGTCCTAGTCAGTTACTAGTTGTGTGATGTCAGACCAGTTACCTAGCTTCTCAGAGCCTACATTTCCTGTGTAATGAGTTGCTTAGCTTATATGAACCCTCTGTTCTCATACTCCATGAGACTAATATTACGGCAGGAGGGGGTCATTTGACCTTTCGTGTTCCTTAACATTTTCTTCATTATTTGAGCAAAAATTTTGAGGCTTTTTTTTTTTCAAATTCTACCTGCTTCCAAAGGAAAACTGAGATACAGAGAAAAGGAATTCCCTGTTGGCTAACTGTAATGATACTTGCAGAGATGCATATTGTCCATGGTAAACTTGCATCAGCCTCGCTGCATGTTGATAGCAGGAGGGTGATTATGACTTTGACAAGAGTCTGAATGTGGTGGAAATAAGATAAAACTAAATCCTGCAGGAATCAACACCCGAACTCCCACCCGATATTCAGATGTTGACAAGACTTAGGCTCCATAACAAACGAAATAATTCTGCCATTTCCGATGACTACTCTCTGGCTGTGCCTGTGGGAAAATTACGAACTTGAGTAGGTCTACCTGTTGAGCAGGGCTGATAAGCAGCCCAAATGAGGAAATGCCCGAGTGGCATTTACCAAGCACTAACACGCTGTAGAAAGCTCTCCAGCCTGTGTCTTACTGTTAAGCACCATGCTGGCAATCCAGTAGCCAGCTGGATTCTGTATCTGCCTTTCACATTCTCTCTGTGTGTGGTCTGGCACATGGACTTGGTTTCTGTGTGTGGGAAAGTAAAGAAAGGGGGCAATGCAGGAGATGAGGCATTCTGGTTTTCACTTTCTGGGAGTCTAGTGTATATTCTATCTCCCAGCCCCTGACTCATTCTGATGAGTCAATGGAGAAGAAAGACCGAGCATATCCAATAGCTTTGGATGTGGAGGGAGAAGGACATCACTGTGGATAATTGCCCCTGAAAGTTCCAGTGGCCATAGACCAAGGCATGGGTGTGTGCCATTGTCCTTAGAGGCTGGGCTGGGCTGCAAGTCACGTGACTCATCTTGGAGGAGGGGTCTTCTGCCTATGCCAATACATGCTGCTCTCTGCCTACCTCTCATTTATATTGTAAAGCATCTTTTTTGTCTGTCCTTATTCCCACAAGAGCCCACAAGATTCATAATACTTT
Organism: Montemys delectorum; assembly: GCA_019843815.1. Taxonomy (NCBI): domain Eukaryota; kingdom Metazoa; phylum Chordata; class Mammalia; order Rodentia; family Muridae; genus Montemys; species Montemys delectorum. The sequence continues at coordinate 16,974 of JADRCD010228142.1, read as the reverse complement.
GGATTGTCCCTCTGACTCACGTGTCATAAAGCAGACATAATGTTTTTTCCAACCCTTTACTTCTTTTGGGGAGTTCCTAATTCTCTGAATGCCTTTGACATATGGTAAGTTCTCAAGCTATGGAGCACTGTGATGTAGAGGTGGCCTAGATGTGTACAATCCTGGTGTCTTTTTCTCTTTCCAGGTGACAGCTGATTTTCAGGTGAAAGACCTGAATTTTGTTTACTTCTTCGGGCAGTGCAAAAGCACATTCAAGGGAATGGCTAGCAGCACACGCGCAGTGCATGCTGCAGACACCACCGCTGCGCAGCCACAGGCAGGGTGGCAGCAAGGAGATGGCTGACTGAGGTGGAGTCCTGCTGTCGTGAAATCACGCTGCAGTCCGGCACACAATTGCTATCTATCCATAGACCATTCTTGACAGAGCAAGCATGCACGTTATGGGCAGTTACATTCTCAAGTTTTTAAAACCAAGGGGAGACTTGTATACTGGGCCTGTTTTTTTAGCCTGTTTGCTACCTTTTTTGCATTCTATCCTATGTGAATTTTACAGACACTGGGCTTAAAAAGGGTATTTGGACACCTGGACACATTCCTAGAATGTCATCCTGTCCTGTTCTACATCACCAAATGACACAGAGAAGACCCTGTTTACAACTTTTTCTTTCTTTCTTTTTAAGTTCAGACTTTCTGAAGAGATTATTCTATATGACATATCTATAGCTATGTGTATGGCCATAGATGTATTTCTGTGTGTACATATGTATAGACATGTATTCCTACATATGTACATACAAATGCAGAGGTATATAAAGTACATAGGAATTCCTTACTTGTAAATAGCCAAAAAAAAGTACTGACATGAATGATGAATTTTCACATTTAAACAGTCACCAACATGAAGCCATGTTTAATTGCTTGTATAATGTCATACAATAGAATTTAAAATAAATTTATGCACATGGAATATTTTCAGCTGGCTCTTCTGAACTTCTGTTGTATTTTTCTCCTGGAATAAAAGGGATAGCGTGGTGCAAACTTTTAATTCAAGCTTTCTCACTCTACAATATTAGTGGCAAATTCTCTCTCCCTAAGTGTGCTTTCCCTCCCTGCTCATCCTTTACATCTAACTTTCATTGTGTCTTCTTAGGGCACAGGGCAGATTGCTTAAAAAGCAACAGGAAGAGTTTGAAAATACTACTGGTACCATAGGTAGGGGGAACAGGAAATTTAATCATCAATACTTAGAATGCTTTTATGTCCCTGTGTGTTAAAATATCATACTAATTCTGAAGAAAAGCCACCTGCCTGGGGAGTTGGTGGGGCAGGAAATATGGTTTTTATTATTACTCTACTGCCAGAGATGCAGAATCTTTCAAATTCGTTTTCCTTACATGTATTGGAGCTATACACCATTTTATATCATCACATGATTAGCATGAAATGATTACTATGGTCAAATTTATTTATTTAAAGATTTTATTTATTTATGTGTATGAGTACACTGTACCTGTACAGATGACCATGAACCATAATGTACACACATGATGGGAATTGAACTCGGCCCTGCTTGCTCTGGCCCCGCCTGCTCCTGCGTCATTCACTGTAGCTGTCTTTGGACACACCAGAAGAGGGAGTCAGATCTCATTACAGTTGGTTGTGAGCCACCATGTGGTTGCTGGGATCCGAACTCAGGACCTTCAGAAGAGCAGTCAGTGTCCTTACCCACTGAGCCATCTCACCAGCCCCATATGGTCAAATTTATATGCCCATATTGTACTAGTCCATGTTTATGTAACAAAAAAAATATTTAAGACTGAACACTCTATAAAGAAGAGGGCTGTATTTAGATCACAGTTTTTAAAGGTTGAAATTTCAAGGTTGGGTGACCCCAAGTGTCTGGCCACTGTTGGGGAAGCCACCATTTGTGGCAGAATGACATAGCAGCCAAAAGGGAAGCAGCTGTGTGCAAAAGGACAGACAACCTGGCAAGAGAAGATGTCTCAGAAATTCAGGAATCAGGCTCACTTATTTCTGGTAGCAGTCTGGTATCACAGATGCCTAAGTCTGCAAGAATTACATTAATCTTTACCTTAACCTAATACACTTCACTAGTTCCCAGGCGTCATGGTATCAAAACAATAAGACACAGGCTTTCAGCCTGCAAACATTTGGGGGACACACTGAAGCTACAGCCATTTCCCTTAGCTTCTTGTGAGTGTGTGTTCATCTGTGTGTGTCAACTTGATATGTCAGAGAGAGAGATAAAAATGCCTCCATCATCCACCAAAGGGTAGACCTGAACTCTCCTGGACTGAGTTAGAAACAGATGGTCACTAGAATTTCAACCATTTCTTAGATTGTCTGGAGCTCCCTCTGATAAGACAGTCCAGGTAGTAAAATATTAATCCTCACAGACCCCTGTAGGCCCCGTGCTTGCTGCTTCAGTCTCTGAATTCATATGAGCTTTGCTCAGTTGTTAGAGAACCTTACTCTCCTGGTGTCCTCTGTGCCGTTTCTCCAGTTCTTTCTGCTTTCCCTTCCATGGGGTTCTCTGACCCCAGAGGGGAGAGATTTGATGGAGACATCATGCTTAGAGCTGTGTGTTCCAAGGTCTGTTTGTCTGTCTGTCTGTCTGTCTGTCTGTCTGTCTGTCCAACTCTCTCTCTCTCTCTCTGTCTCTCTCTCTGTCTCTCTGTCTCTGTCTCTCTCTGTCTCTGTCTCTCTCTCTCTGTCTCTCTCTCTGTCTCTGTCTCTCTCTCTTTCTCTCCGTCTCTCTCTCTCTCCCTCTCCCTCTCCCTCTCCCTCTTCCTCTCTCTCTGTCTCTCTCTCTGTCTCTGTCTCTCCCTCTGTCTCTCTCTGTCTCTGTCTCT
>JADRCD010228142.1:0-14001 GCA_019843815.1 Montemys delectorum | reverse complement strand
CTCTCTCTCTCTGTCTCTCTCTCTCTCTCTGTCTCTCTCTCTCTCTCTCTCCATACTGTCTTGTTGTGGGTCTCTGTATTTATTCTCATCTGCTGAAAGAAGAACCCTCTTGCATGATGACTGCATAATGTATAGCACTATGTTATTAGGAATCATCTTATTATTATATTTTTTAGACCAGTAGTACTTAGTTCTACCCTAGGTCTCTGAGCTATCTAGATTCTGGTTCTTGGTCACCCAAATAGTATCAAGTATCAGTTCCATGTTGCTGAGTGGACCTTAAGTTAAATCAAACATAAACTGGTTACTCCCATAAGATTTATGCCACCATTGCCCTAGCATACCTTACAAGCAGGACAGATTATAAATTAGAGGTCTTGTGGTTGGGTTAGTGTGAATTTTTCTCTCTTGGTAGCCTGCAGAGTACCTTTCTATGTCATAAACACTAGCACATGGTGGTGGTGGGTAAAGGTTCTACATAGATACAAGCTCAATCTCTCCATGTTCAATGAGTTGTATGAGTGCTGTCTTCAGCCCTGGGACCTTACTGTCAGTTTGTGGAGAGCAGCCTATATATAGTCTAAGCAGTAGCCTAGGGCTTGGGGGGGGGGGGGAAGGGGGATTTTCATGTGACCATTTGAGCAAACAATTGGATGAGACCCAGTTCAAGCACTGGATGCTTCACTTGGTGACAGGAGATGGCTAGTAGGGGTTCCATCTTCTCTATAAATTGGAGACATCATTAGGATCACTTTCATATTTTATAGGAAGTTTCCACTGCACTCGGGTTTCATACTGCCCCTCAGATAGTCTTCAGTCCTAGCTACCTCTCCCCTCATTTCTTTTCCCAGTCCCTTCTTCCCTCTCCCTTCCCACCTGGTCCTCCCATATCCTTCCACACACCATCACCACCATGCCCAGCTCCACTCTACCCACAAAATCTGTTTCTCCCCTCCTATTCTTTTTTAAAAGATATTTTCTTTATGTATGTTACAATTGATATCCCCTTTCGATTCCACCATACATAAAGAAAATATCTTTTAAAAAACCTGTTCCCTCCCCTCTCCCCCTACTCACCAACCCACCCTCTCCTGCTTCCTGGCCCTAGCATTCCCCTACACTGGGGCATAGAACCTTCACAGGACTAAGGGCCTCTCCTTCCATTGATGACTGACTAGGCCATCCTCTGCTATATATGCAGCTGGAGCCATGAGTCCCACCATCTATACTCTTTGGTTAGTGGTTTAGTCCCTGGGAGCTCTGAGGGTACTAGTTCGTTCATATTGTTGTTCCTCCTAAGGGGCTGCAAACCCTTCAGCTCCTTGGGTCCTTTCTCTAGCTCCTTCATTAGGAACCCTGTGCTCAGTCCAATTGATGGCTGTGAGCCTCTACTTCTGTATTAGTCGGGCACTGGCAGAGCCTCTCAGGAGACAGCTATATCAGGCTCCTGTCAGCTAGCACTTGCTGTCATCCACTATAGTGTCTGGGTTTGGTGATTGAATATGGGAAGGATTCCCAGGTGGAGCAGTCTCTGGATTGTCCTTCAAATCACTATGAAGGGAGTTTGGTCTTTGAAATTTGCAGAAATTCTTCATTGACTAAAAATGGAAACCTTTGTTTTGCGTGTGTATGCACTTGATAAGCACTTAATAGATTTCTTTTTGTTTGTTTGTTCTTGAGACAGGACTTCATGTAGCCTAGGATAGTCTTGAAATCATTATGTAGCTGAGGATGCCCTTGAACTCCTGATTCTCCTATCTCTGCTTACTGAGTGCTAGGATTTCAGGGATGCCCCACCATGTCTGGCTTCTAGATATCTTACACAAAAGAAACTGAAACATATTTTTTCATGATTTATTGATTCAGTGCCATTACTATAAAGCCCAAACAAGTACATCAGCCAATAAGTCCTGTCCATTCTTCCATGGTTCCTCCATGTCTCCTATTGCACAATCTCCCCTACTCAGACACTTTTCCCCCATGCATCATTCTGGACTTAGTGCATCCCTGATCTTGCATCCCTGGTGAGCCTTCACATGATACAGGTCAAGAAACACATTCACCTCCCCACTGCCTAACACCATTGTAGGAGCTGCTACAGTCTTTAAGGTCTTTTGTGAGGACTTTCGGTACCTCATAAAATAAATACATCTATTTCCTTTATGCTTCTGCTTATGAATACATTTTAACTCAGTCTCCTATAAATATGTATTTCTCCACCATGAGATGGACAACTTGCTTGACCATGGACTTCCTGCTATACCTTGCCTTGACACAGGCCCAAAACTTGGATTAAAACCCATGCACCAAAATATGCCTCTTATTTAACATGGGTATTTGTAATAGAAATTGAAAGCTGACTAACACAGTGACTAAAGAGAACTAACATTAAAAAGTAGCTAGGAAGTGTTGGGTAGGAACTTGCAGTATTAGGTAGAGACCAGAGAATACCTTACCTGGAGAGTGACATTTGAATAAAAACTTGAAATAATTCAGGGACTGAGCCACATGACTGTTACAGAGAGTCCCTCAAGCAGTTCAATAACCTTGAGGCAGGGTGTGCTGTTCCAGGCTTGAGGGATAAAAATAATTTGTGCAAGGAGGTGGGGTCTACATCTTTCAAGCAGTAGCTCCTAAGTGGAGAAAGTCTGTGCTTGTTCTAGGACTAACCCCTCACTCAAACTGACTGAGCTCTATAGTTGTTCCTTGTTTCCAGGAGCAGTTGAGGAATAAAGGGTCAGAGAGAAGTCAGGAAGGTAACTGGAATGGATGGCCCTTCACATGAACAAAACATCAGAAATGTATAAGCTAATACCTTATCTACTATATAAAACCATTCACCTGTCCAAAAAAAAAATGCTGTTGGCCTATTAGCTTAGGCAGGAAATAAAAGGTGGGAGTTCAGTAGGAACAAGATTCTGGAATAGAGAGGTGCACAGGATTGGCCCCAGGACACTTAAGGAGAACAGACTCATGAAAGCTAAGCAGAGGTAACTAGCCAAGCGGCAGAACTCAGATTAGAATAAACAGAATATTAAATTATGAGCTAGATGGAGAACATGCAAAGCTTTGGCCTAGGCATTTGTAAATATATTTAAGTCTAAGAGTTGTTATTCTGGGAGCTTGGGGCTGGGAGGAAAAGCATGAACTCACAAAAAACATCCCAGTACAGAAATAGAGAGCAGTGTGTACCACTGAAGAGACAGTTGAGTACATCCTACACATGTGAAGTATATCGAAATTGCTAAAGGTGTCCATAAGTACAAGATAAAGCCACCCAAAGAAACAGAAGAGAGGCAACTGAGATACATGTTGCTAGCTTCTAACAGCTGAGCAACTATTTGTCTCAAAGGTATTTGTTGGGCTGCCTGTGTAAGAGGAGAGCATTTAAAATGACAAGAAAATAGGAGTGTGTGGCATGCAGAGTACATCATGGGACTCTCTGTGTAACACAGAAAGTGACACCACAACAAGGTATGGGTTTTATTATACAATGAGGACATAGCAACTCTTGAGTCAAGAGAGTCATCAGATTGAGCTTTCAAAGAGGTCACTGTGAATTAGAAGCACAATCGTCAGTATGTGATTCACAGACCAGAACCACCATCTTCCTCAAGAAATTGAGACTTAAAATCCAGGGCTCTGTGCCAGTGATGCCTAATCAGAAACTAGGAGTACAGCCGAGCCTCCCCAGGTGATGCTGACACAGGCCAGGACAGAATGTGAAGTGGTCACTGTGGGTCATCCAGAGGACAAAAAGGGAACAGAGGAAAGCAGAAGAGGATTCTAAATCTACCCATGCAGAAGTGGATGGGAACATTGTGATTAAACACTATCAATGGATACTCTGTGCCCTTTGGGGTGAGTTCACCTAAACAAAGAGAAAAGTAAAATGGGCCTTTTTAAAATAAGAAAATGAGTGTTCATGAAATAGGAATAAATGATAAAATTGGCACTTTTCAAAATATCCTTTGGCTCAATGAATTTAAATCCCAAAGATCTAATCTAACTTTCAGATTGAAAGGTCACATGGAATTCCCCTCTCTGTAAAATTAGAATTTTGCTCACCCTGTGATTGGACAGAGAGCAAATAGGCACTTCAATTCAATGAATAACCCCAAGTGGCCAAAGAAAAGGGAAGCTCTTGCCAAACAGGACACTTGGCAGCTGTTTGCAGGACACTTTTCCAAATTAGGCAGTTGGATATAACCATGGTTTTGTACCTTAACCTTTTATCAGCTTGATTGACCACTGAATTTTATAACAAGCAAATTATAGCTTTGAGATAAAAATTTCATCTTTAAAGCTTCCAATGGTACTTTTTTTTCAAGAAGATTAAAAAGTTCAGATTTGGTGTCTCTAAGTCTCATCTGAAGTCTTACTATTACCAGCAATTATTCACACTAATTTTTAAATTTTCTCAACTAAAACTTGAAGTCGATACAGAAAAGTTTGCCCTTTTTTGTACTTTTATGTTATGTCAAGTCTTTTGCATGCTAGACAAGGGCTTCTCCCCTGAATTATAGATCCTTTATTCTACCAGTTTTGTGCTCTTTGTATTACTACAACGAAAGACCCGAGTCAATTAAATCTTTAAAAGGGCAAGACTCATTAAGCTCACAGTTCTCAAAGTTCCAGGCATAGCTGATGTGGCCATGTGCTTCAACCCCTGAGGAAAGTGACTCATCATGACTGGGACAGGGAAAGAAGCAAGCGGTCAGAGCTCCAATGCATCTGAGGCAGAAGTAAGGATGATGGCATACATACATCAATCACTTCTGAGGGCATTAATGCTTACACCTAGAGACCTGCACTAGACCCCACACTCCCCCCAGACTCAGTCATCTCTCAGGAATGCTGCCCTTTGGACCAAGCTTTCAATCACAGCTGTTTGGGGTACATGCCATCCTGCGAGCCATAGCGCTTCTGCCTTCGCATACAATGTTAATTAATTAAAACATAAAATGGTCCTCGATGACAAAGTTGTGCAAGTTCGTTTGCTTTCAGTTTTATGATGTATGCATGGCATTTACTTCGAGAGAGTCCCTCAGGGAATAAATAGGATAAAAATGCCTTTGATAACATCCATTATGTCCAATCAGATGCTTACTCCAAGAACAGACAACTGCAACATTTTTTATGGAAATTTGAATCAGCAAATTGAAAAAAATAGGTTTGTAACCATATTTTACATAGAAATATTCAACTTTTCCAAGATTTTCACAAACAGTGGTACAAAAGTTGACTCTAAATGCATCCGAGACATTTTTAAGAACTAAATGGTCAGGTACTCGGTTGACTCCGTCCTCAGTGATGCTGGGAAGGAAGCCTAGGATCTTGCACAAGCTCAGTAATTTTACCACTGAACCACAGCCCTTTTCTTCAGTTGATTCCTTATCAACAGTCTTTGTGGGAAGACTCAGAGTTTCCTCCAAGAATCAATTCGCAGGGTTGTTTGGTGTTTCTCAACCTCAACCCTACCCAGTGTGTCTACATCATATGTTCAGCCTATTTCATGAAACAAACCACATGCCCTGTACTTTTCATAAGTAAAATGAAATTTGGAGATCTTAGTAGTCATGTATTTCATAACATCCTAATGTGGGGCCATAATAGAAATGATGTAAAGGAGCTGCACTGGCCAAAGATTGGCTTAAATAGTTACCCACTACTTGTGAAAATGTGTTCACATTTCAGACTCCTCTGAAAGTATGTGGCCATTATCCAGAGTGCTAATGGTACTTTCTTGAGCCTAATTCCCTACATGGCACCAGCACTCTCATTGTGGACACTTAAATGTCTCCACATGTCACCAGAGAAGCACAATGGCCCATGTTGGTAACTACTGGTGTCAAGAGAAACCACAGGGAGCATGAGAACAATCCACCTATTGATAACGTGACTCTGTGGTGTTTCACACCTGACCTATAAAGTTTTCATCTCTCCTTAGGATGAATAGGACTGATGCATGCCTTTCTTTAATGTTTATAGTCTTTCCTGTTGATCCTCAAATATGTTTTTATTCCTGTAGCATACATTTTTAGAGAGGGTCCTTTCTCTACATGATAGTACAAATTCTTCTTAGTTCAAAAAAAATCTAGCAAATTACAATTTGCCTCAAATTATTTGAATTAATGAAATCCTAGTCTGTCAAAAGGCTGGTCTTTCACACTATTTTTGTGAGGTGGGCAGCCTTATTCTTATATCAGCATTAAATACAATTAAGGGCAAAGTCAAAGGCATACATGTCAGCAACACGACACTGACAAACAACCTGTACAATTGTTTTCTTCCTTTAAGGTTTTTGTGATTCAATAAAACTAAGAAAAGATTATTTGATTTATATTTTAATATGCTGACATATCACTTATATTTAAATTAGTCCCAAGTTTTAAAGTTAAAAACAAATACTTTTTAAGTAATAGCAACATCTTTTGACTTTAAGAACTCTATCTGGCACTCCTGTGTGTTTGTAAAAATAAAACACTGATATTTCCAAATCTAGCAAGGATATACTTTGTCTTACAGGAAGTTGACAGACTCGTTTGGAATACCACTTCTCATGAAGAACACATTGTGTAACCGCTGTGCAGTCAGATCAAAGAAAAAGTTATTCAAATAACCTGATTCTCATTGCTAAAACTGAAGCATCATATATATATATATATATATATATATATATATATATATGGTCATCTAATAAATAACTATGCTTCAAATCATAGTTATATAAGATTACATATAAAAGATTACATGACCATGCTCATTAGAGTACTACAAGATAATCACAAAACTTGATTTTTGTTTACAAATATAGTAATCAATAAATAGATCTATATACATAAGAAATACAAGAATACATAGTTGATTCAAATGGCATATAAATCTCACTGTTTCAGATAAAAGCTAATATTTTGGGGTATTTTAGTTTTTAATGTCAGTTAACAGCCTTTAAAAGTAAATAGTATGGTCTTCAAATATAATAGGCTAAAAATATGTATGAAGTTATAAATTATTTTTAAAATATCAATATTTCTCTTTTTAAGACTATTGAAAACTTAAAAATTTTAAGCAATATCTAATGTGGATATTATAGAAAAATAAGTTATTGATGAAACTCTGTAACACAAGTTGTAGCTATGAACATAACCAAATAAATGGCTAAGAACTTTGAAACTACTGCTTGAAATCTTAGAAAATAGAACAAAGCATGTATTTAGTAACCTGGAACATGTGAAAAAATAAACTTAGTTCTTTAGCTATATGAATTAGTAATTCAACTTAACAGCACTAAAAGCAATTATGTGACTCCATGGGACTTCACATTTTCAAATATATAATGTTTTTGGGTTACCCAGTATATAAGAAGCATGTGTTAGTATAGGCTCAGGCTGGGGACTGAAAGACAGAAGTGACATGATTTATATTGGGTGTCTCAAGGCATATCTAAGCCCAGGGCAACAAGCAGGAAGCTGGAATAGTTAAAAACAGGCAATGTGCCCTACAAAGGCAAGGTTAATAGAACAGAAATTGGGAATTAAGATTAAAAACTATAATCTATAGTCAATAGTCTATAGTCTATGATAAGCACTGTACTTGGCCAATCATCAGGAATCTCAGGGGAGAAAAACAGACACAAGAATGTATTAAAGACGAACTTGATCACTGGGTCTCTAATGTCTCCTAGGCAGGATGCTGTTATTTACCCATTCAGAAGCCAACTCAGTGGCAAGGTTATAGCCTGGGCTGATCCAGAAGTCAAGTCCACAGAAATGCTCTACTCTTCCTCATGTCCCTGCTGCCTAGAAACCGAATATGTAGGGGGAGGAAAGAAATCTCTTTCCAAGATTTACAATTCTAGTAAAGATCCCAGAACATACATACTAGCACCAAAAGCATGTAAAACATTTTCAGTAAGGAATACCCAAATGTAAGAATATGCCTTTGATTATCAAATATCATGTGTGTGTCTCCATATTTGTCTTTCACACATGTATGTAGTCATAATATTCACAACCAGAGCTCATGTTGAAATTCCTAACTCCAGGGTAGCATCAATAAATCGGTGTATAAAGTAAACCAAATTGGGATTTAGTTTTAACAAAATATTTCTTCCAAAAACAGTCATGAGAGGGAAAAAAACTGATCTGACCCAACTACCTTAAAACATGTTTTCAAAACAAAACAAAACAAAACAAAAAAAACAGACATTATACAATAGCATCTAGCCCTGGAGATGCTTCACAACCGAGTCCCATTGATCTTGCCGCTGTGATCTGTGAAGTTCAGCTCAACGTGGTTGAAGGCGGGGTTATCAGTTCCACCAACTTCCACAGGATGCAGTTTATAGTTTAAAACATGATTCTTCTGAAAGAAAAAGGGTAACGTGGACACTTTTTTAAAAAGAGACTTTATTTGTTCAATGACAGATAATTGATACCTACTGTTTGTATTTCTCTAAATCAGCTTGGTAAATCTACTAAGGGAGAGTGAAACCCAAACCTATATAAGGCAGCAGAAGCTAGCCTGTGTACAGTATGCGCTGTGTGTGAAGAGATTGTGAACTATCTATTGATATCCATATAGTCTCTTAAATAGTTCATATCTATTAACTGTATACCTGCATCTACAGGTACACATATACACATAGTGATACAGATATAGAAATATCCCTTTTGTGTGCCTGTTTAAGAAAAGATCTGGGGACTAACTGTTGCTCTGTTCAGGTCATTAAAAATACACTTCCCTAATTTAAGAATAAAACCTAACTTACTTTCTTAAATGCATCAAAACTGGATAAAAAGTCTTGTTTGGTTAGTAAGAATTGGGGGTCTAAGTTCTGTTTTCTTCCTCCTGAAAAACAAATGCATTATTTACATTGTTAGACAGACAGCTTATAACTACAAAATGACCCCCACCCACCCATCACACAAGCATTTAGCTTATGAACATTCAGCTTTATAGACACATAAAATGCAAAGAAAACTTTGAAAGTAGTCCTGAAGATCCAGCTGCCACTCACCCCTCCTAGATCTCAGACCCCACAGCTTCTAACTGATATATGTGAATATTATGATATCTACATAGATAAATAGAGATGCAGAGAGATCCTTACCTGACTGCCTCCTCTGGTGCCTTCTGGATAAAGTCTTGTCTGTCCCAAAAATGATTTAAAAAAAAATAAAAAAAGCAACCCACACGACCTACCCATAAAGTGGCAAACTGTCTGCCTCTGCCTCTGCCTCTGCTCCCTGCCCTTCCACCTCTGCCTCTCTGCCCCACTGCCTCACCCTCTACCTTTCTACTTCTGCCCCTCTGTCTCTGCCCCTCCACCTCTACCCCATGTCCCTTTGCCTCTCTGCCCCTCTGCCCCTCTGCCCCTCTGCCCCTCCACCTCTACTCCTCTACTCCTCTACCTCCCTGCCCCTCTGCCCCTCTGCCCCGCTCCCCCTCCACCTCTCTGCCCCTGCCAGTGAACTTACTTTCCCTGGTTTTGGTCTCTATGAATAGTTACAGGCATGGAGAAATTATGAGTTAAGCAAGTGGAACTGCATGCTCAAGGATGTTTTGTCCCAATCCTCTCTAAGGTTTTGCTTTACAAAAGGATCCTCTTATTTGGCTTTGCTGTCTGTTTGTCTGTCTGTCTGCCTTTCATTTTTCTTTTCCATTTTTGCATTTGATTGATTGATTGATTGATTGATTGATTGAATGATTGATTGGTTTTGTCTTGGTGGACCAACTAAGATCCTTTGGGGAACCAAGTACATGGTCCTCAAACTACCACTATCTACATCTTTGTAGAGGAGATGTGCTTAAAACACAGATCCTGCACTGCAGCTTTGACTGACAGAGAACTGCTGGGCTACAGAACTATTGATTTTGCCATATTTCAAAGATTGCCAGACTTCTTTGGTTGGCTGGGTTTTTTTGTTTGTGTTTTTCTGAGACAGAGTTTCTCTGTGTGACAGAGTGCTGGCTGTACTGAAACTCACTTTGTAGACCAGGCTTGTCTTGACCTCACAGAGATTGCCTGCCTCTGTTTCCCAAGTGCTGAGATTAAAGGCATGTGCCACCATGCCTGGCTTCCAAGGTGATTTTTATACCTGCTAATGTTTGGGAATTGCCACAGCACCTGCTCCTGTTTCACTGGGACATAAACACACACTCAGTCCAGAGTCAAACGGAGCTGACTCTGGGTTCCTGTAGATTTTGCATATCTTATAGCTTGTAGTAAGGAACAGCAGAAGTGTATGTTTCTAGATCTATTTCAAGATTCTCACAGTTGATATGGTGGAGAAATGGCTCATTAGTAAAATTAATGAAGGGAATATGTTTTTATAACTATATATCTGCTCTCCTGGATGTAACTGCATAAAGTTAGCAAAATCAAAGAAGTTAAGGAAAAGAAAGGGAATTGCGAACAGGAACATCCAGATATCCCAGTTTCTTTAAGAGGGAGAGAGAGCCAGTGGCTGCATGCCTGTGTGTGTGTATGTGTGCGTGTGCACTCTCATGCATGTGTGTGATAAGAGCCAAAGATAAAAATATAAGGGAATAGTATAAGTGTATTTCAGATATGAACCAGTGGGTAAATTGTGAAAATAAATTACATCTCTCAAAATAGATTAAACAACAAGGCTACTGTGTTATTTTTTTTTAGTGAGAAAACCACACTCCTTTTGGAAAGTGCGTTCAAACATTACAGTTACCAATACAAGGGCAACACGGTTGCACATAGCATTACCTGGATTGCCAAAATCCATAAATGTAACCAGAATCTATAAAGAGGCTGCTGCTAGCTTTGTGTAATGTAAACTGAGCAGCAACACAGCATGTTTGGACAAAGAGTGGGATAAAGAAGATAATGCAGCATTCCGCTGGTATGGACAGGCATGTGAGTGGGAGTTTGGGGGATTAGGAACCCAGCACGTTCACCAACCCCCAATCCCAGCCAACGTGATCTCTCACCTCTCCCTGTCCTCCTCCCCCACAGTCCATTCTCAAACTGGATCAAAAGCTCCTCTGAGAATTATTGGAACAGTAATTGGGGAAAATAGTCATGGATTAGACCTAAGAGACAACAATGGAAAGTAGGAAAGAAAAGACAAGAAAATTGAAGGAATCTTCCCAGATGCAGACATGCGACAAATAGAAGTTTCCAGAAAGATAAAACAGAAAATAGCAAGAAATTACAAAAGGAGGGTTAAAAGGAAATGCCCCGGGGTTAGAGAGACATGAGGCTTCAGAGTTAAATGGTCATAGGGCAAGGTAGTCATTGACAAATGTACCATTGGAATTGTCAGCAGGGAGCCCAGCACCGACCTTCCACAGCAGCATGAGAGAAAAAGCTGAGATTAAAATGTTTTAATGTAGAACTTATACTCAAATTATCAGTCATGCATGAGTACATTTTTTGAACATGTAAAATTTCCAAAACTTCTCCTCTCTGTCTTTTTCAAGAGTGTGCTATATAAGACAGATCCGCTCAATTAAAGGAATAAATATAGGAGTATGAAAGATGATTCAGCAGTTCAGATCACTAACTGCCATAGCAAAGAACCTGGATTTGGTTCCCAGCACCCACGTGGTAGCTCAGAATTGCAGGTAAGGAGGAATGGGGCATCTCCTTCTGGCCTCTGTGGGCAGCAGGTAAACATGCAGTGCAACTACATATATGCAGGCAGAACACTCACACATATAAAAATATTAACCAATTTAAAAAATAAACTAAAAGAATAAATGTACGTGAGAAATTGAGAGGCATATACTGTAGCTAGACTTTGCTACTTTGTGGATTCTTCTTTTTTTCCTCACCTTTTAATGGGAACCCCCAACCTAGGAAGGAAGCCAAAGGAATGACCACAATGGGAACAAAATAAAAATCTCAAGAAAAAAATACCATTCCCGGCACCAAGTTACACTCTGCACATGATCACAGGGTTATTAAAACTGTAGCTACTCTTCAAGAACATGTTCAAACGCTTTCTACTATCTTCACACATAGTAATATTATAGTTATTATCTTCCACCTGTGTGTATGTTTTTGAAATTTACAAAAAGTACATATTAGACAATGAGAAAATCCTAGCACAATGATGTTGTCAAGATACGAACACAATTCTCCCCTTCTAACAAATCATCATGTAAGTAAGTAAGCTGAATTTTATCTCAGCCACCTACCTTCATCAGCCTCAGTTTACACGTAACAACACATAAGAGTGATAATGTACCTGGCCTGGGTCCAGGTAGCTATTGAATGCCAGAACCAAGACTGTGGTAGTGATGAGTCTTTTGACTTAATTTTAGGCTCTCAAATACTCCATAAGTAAAATTAAAAAAACTAATAATTTAAATCATTAATAGGATCATAGTAAAGTACCATAAATAGCTATAAATCATACACAGGAAACTCTTGTGTTTCAAGAAATAAACAGAAAAATATTAAGATAATTACCTGTTGATAAACTGATAAGTATCCCCACAAACAATGTTGTCAGGGTTCCAATAGTACTGAAGTACAGATATGATAATGAATACCAATTGTCCATCAGTGGAGTCCTGAAAGATACAAAAATATAACTACAATACTTCACCATGTTCCTGGCAACAAGATGTGTGTGTTTAACAATGATCCTGAAAGTAAAAATGCATTATTTAGCCATTTTTAATGGCATGATCAATGGCACTGATCGTGAACTATTGAATTAGGAATTTAAAACATGGCTTCCACAGTTACGCTGATATTAAAATCACACAAAAACCCAATAAAGAAAAAGAAGTTCAGACCAATTATTTCCCTTATGAATACCAATGCAAGATCTGGATCACAGGTGTGCCCTCCATTTGTAGATTGTAGTTCATTCCGTGTAGTCAAGTTGACAACCAGGAATAGCCATCATACGAATGTAAGATTTTTTAACTGATCTAAATAATGAAAATTTTTATACCCTACCCCCACTCTCTCTAAGATCTGCTCAAAGCATCGTCACACATTGTCGCATCCCAAACCATGTAGAGAAGGTAAAGCCTCAAATTTCTCAATAGTGCAAGTGATTCTGCTGTTCTTTTTATTCAATATTAATGTCTTGGTAAATGGGAATTTATACATTTATCTTACTCAATCAACACATGTTTGTGAAATGTATTCTGCTTGAAAGGTGCTAGAAAATATGAAGCATTCTTATTCCTAAATCTTACTCTATATTGAAAGCACTAATGACATTCAATTGTATAGTTTCTTATAGTTCTGTTTCTACATAAAGGAATTTTATTACCTCTTTGACATCATATAAAATGTTTTCACTATATTGTTAAATAAATAAATAAATAAATAAATAAATAAATAAGGCTTCACATTGACCATACACATGAGAAAGGACTTTAAAGTACCATAATCCTTTGGCTCAAGAGAAACATAATGTATGAGGCCACAGTCACCTAGCAAACTGCAGCCTGGCATAGGCAGGTTTCTGTGGCATTCCTGAAAACACAAAGATAAGGCATAGCCCCAGTAAATCCTTTTTATTTTTTTTTTTATAGTTCTTTCCTGGAAGGTAAAAATAAGCAATGCAGAATAAAATCAATACCCTGTGTTACCCTGTCCCCGTAGAGCAGTGATCAGTGCAACTGTATCACTTTTCCATGAATGCCTTCTTACTTTCTTTTTGTAATCTATTAAATCCAGACCCCTCAAATGCCATTTTAAGAGGACTTATTCTAAATAGCTAGATTTGTGCCATTTTTCTGAGTGGTTTTCTTCACTTTATCACAAATAAACTGTTCTTACACACAGCTTGCCTTACTGGCCCCTTAGGGTAGCAAGCTGATGTAGTTTAAATAAGTGCACCCTAAGGCTCCGGTGTTGAGGACTTGGTCTTCCTCCCAAACTATTGGCAATGGCAAACTCTTAGGAGATAAAGCCTAGTAGAAAGTAGGTAGGTCATTGCAGGCATCACTCAAAGGGGACATGGAGTGCCTAGCCCCTCCTCCTTCTCTCTACCC